>CBVK0100097977.1:0-30044 GCA_900067695.1 Picea abies
TGGCGAATGGTGAAATTCGAGATAATGAAAATAAGAAAGGTTTTCCCGGTTGAGGGTTTCCGGTAAAAATCTCTGTGTACTCTGTGTATGAGCCATTGATTAATTTCTGTATTGCTTAAGAATCTATATGCATTGCTTTACTTTGTAGGTTTAAAACTTACATAGATCAATAGAAATGTTTTGCAATGCTTCTTCAATATATTGGTTTTTAATCGAATAATAAACTAGCTAGTTTTGCACGTCATCTTCACCATATTCAAGAATGCCATAGAATTTTTCAAGTGACAACCCTTTAAAGATCTCAACTTGTTCATCAAATGCTTTCTTGGTTAAGAACAACGATTTGAGTATCAATTTCGGGTCTTGGACCTCATTGGTGCTACCATCTAGATCTATCTTATTTAGCTTCTTGAATAATTCCTCTCTTCTAGTTATGGCATGGATGCATGCTTGAACAAAACCATTTAGGTTTTTTACCTTTTCCTTCCAGCATGCGTTCAGTTGTTTTATTCGGTTCGGAGAAGGGATATCCTCCTCTCTTCTTCTCAATTCTGTCATATTAGTAACTTTAACAACAAATGGTACAACCGCATCGAGGTAGAAACCTTCCTCATTTTTCAAATCTGCTTGCAGATATTCCTGAAAAGCGTGTGCTCTCGTTCCAAAAGAGACCATGGTCTTTGACATATCCCAAGAATCTGTTATTAATTCTATTCTTTTCTTGATATTATTTTCCACATAGCCTCAGGCTGATGTGAGTAGACTTGCCGATCCTTTTAACTTTTCCACAGGTGTGGTAGGCTCGATCATTGCTAAAGGACTAGAAAGCATTGGAAGGGGCATTAAAGCTTCCTCCAATTATTTGATTTGCTCCTTTAACCTAACATTCTCCGCTTCAAGGCCTCCAATAGATTTGTCTAGAGCATCTCCAATTTCTCGGTGTATCTGGGAAATTTGGGAAGGCTGCATGTTGCGTAGGTTAATCTCTGAACAAGATTTCTCGTTATTATTCTTTACATCTCTTTTCTCAATAATAAAATTTTTGGATTTGCTGTCAAAAACAACGCTCTGAAATGCAAAAGACTCTTCTTCGTCAAAGGTCTTAGTCCCAATTATTTCCATCTGAGGATTCTGGTGAGTAATGTTCTCTAGCTAGTCGTCGTTAGGGAACACTTTTTGGATGTCAATTTAGAGTTCCATATCCTTGAGGGAGAGTTCATGGATATCACCTTCTCCTCGAGGTATCGCCTCTTCTTGCAAAATGTAACGACCCTAAATTGATAAATGATTAAGATTATTAAGTAAGAGTTAATTAAAGAGTAATTGAGGATTAACTAAGTAACAATAATTTGACTGAAGATCACATTTAATGACCTGTGACATAAATTTAAGAGATCAAAAAGAAAATATATAATAAGAGTTGCGTATGCCCAGGGGGTGGCGTATGCAGAGCGGGATAGCCCAGAAATCCCGAGACGATAAAATATTAAAGAGGGACGCAGGACGGAGGACGGGGGGAGGTTGTGGAGTAACTGCGTTAGTCGGCAGGGAGGAATAAGGGACGGGAAGAGGGGGATGGGTGCACCATTCGGTGGGGATGGATGCTGCGGACTGTATTGCTGAGACAGTGGTATTGGCCGAAAACCATTGCATTTTGCCATGAGCAGAATTTCTATGCACTGTGGTATTTGCTGTGCACTGTGGTATTGGCTGTGAGCCTGTTGTATTCTCTGTGGACTGTTGTCTTGCTGGGAGAAAGGAACAGAGTGTTTTGGACTGTGGCTTTTGATCAGGGGAGGCACCGAGCTGCTGGAGGTTTTGGGCAGGGAGGGCCAGGATATCCGTAGATATCCTGGAGCTAGGTAGTTTTCCTAGTTGACAGGGAGGACAGTAGTTTTGGGCAGTTATTTTCCTGTTTGTGGTAGGGTTGATCTATGTAGCAGGGAGCAGAAAGACAACAGCAAAGAAAAGAGGCAACCGAATTTAACATCAGATCTAGGTACTTGTTAAGTTATGTATTTATTTCATACTGTACATCATTTAGTATTTATTGATAAATCTAGTTACTGAAGTTGCTGTTATAAAAGTCAATATTATGTTATGAAGTTTTGTTTCAGTTTACTTTCTTAAAATGTTTAGGAAACTTAATGACCCTTAGTAAAATATGGGCATTACACAAAATGTTTTTTCTTTTCTTCCTCAAGGGAAGTTTATGAGAAATTTCAATTTTGTCGGAAGGAGGGTTATTATCTCCTCCTTCGCCTGAAGAAATATGGGTGACTTTCTTACTTGGTTAGGCCGTTGGAGCACTGCTCTGACATGTTGTATTCTTTGGTGTGATAGTCAGAAATTGGGCACTTTTCTCATCTAGACCTTTTCCTCTATGCTTGTACCACTCATTAGTGCTGAGTATTGTCTCCAGGTTGCCGGTGTCACGAGCGAGAGTTCCTGAGGAATTGTCTCTGTCTTCATTCTGAATATTGTTAATGAAAGAATTGTTGAAACCAATAGCCAATAGATCTACAAAAATACCACTAGGGTCAAAACCTTTTAATTTTTCAACATATTTTAAATTGAGGCCTTGAAAGTGGCCCGCAAATTCATCAATATTGTTCATATTTCTGAATATGAAATCCCCGAATTTCCAAGGCAAAGGTATGAATTGATTTTTTCTCTTTTCATGAAAAAAATGCATCTAGTAGGTGTATTGCCTTCCTATTTCAACAACAAACATTTTTGCAGATATGTGGCACAAAAGGAAAGAAGGATTTTCTTTGGATCCAAAAATCCTTATAACGTTAGAATTTTCCATTTGTTCTAGTGTCCCCTTCCTATCCAGGAACTTACTCGCCTGGTCAGACATTCGGGGAGAGTTATTTGCAAACAAGAATTCTTTAAAAACTGATACAAAATCATTAAAGACTTCATAAAAATGGTGGGAGGCCTTATGCCTCCACAATGTTTGATACCACAAGGTTAGTGGGTCGAATTCACAATTTACCTTCTTGCACACAAATAATCTCTGGAACTGACAGTAATGCACTATCGCGAAAACCAAATAAGATGACATAAACAATTTTTTCTCCTTCTTGTATTGCACCAATTGGGAAGATATTTCAATGGGAATCAACTTACCCCAATCAAAAATGGCCCGTTCAATGAACGTAAAATAAATAATGTAAAGAATCATCCAAGAGATGATGGCCATGGTTTCCTATCCTGTTATCCTCATAAAAAGCCATGCAATTTCTTAGAAGGGATTTTTAAATGAGCCAACCTACAATCTTGTGATGTCCTCAGGGACAACCGTTGGGTTTTCTAGGAATTCAGGTAAGAGGTCCAGTCCATTGTCATGATTTTTTAAGAATTCCCTGTAATTTTCACCTTTGAAGGTGAGTGTTGGCTCGGGGAGCCTCAACATCTTACGAAAAACCTGAGGTGACATAGAGACAGGGGAATGGTCCCGCCACTGGATGATCTGCTAGCTTGGAATCTATCTCTTAGCGCACCATGTGACCAACTCCTTGTTATCGCACAATTTGTAGCTAGGAGGAAAGTCTGTAAGAAAGAAGGCCAAACTGGCGTAACATGAACCTATCCCACCCAATTTCACCATGATGGGGAGGTTCTTTCTCTTTAGGGAGGTGAGGCACATGGGAGACGTCCCTGCTGACCTATGGTTTTGAGGAGGCAGAAGGGTAAATGAGACAAGGACAAGTTTTCCCCCTCACAAGTCACCACCAAATAGATAATCCTGTCTAAACAACCAATAATAAAGTAAATCCCCAATGAAGAACACCTGCCTGGAACAAAGCAACAACAAACTGATATATGCAAGCTATATTTCAATGGGTTAGCACTTCATAAGACTATCTGATAAATATACATAAGAAATTGGCAATAAATGTTGACAAAGTCAATGTTTATCACTAGAAATGAAAAGATATAACACTTCACCAATAAATATTGGAACAATGTGGCATTCAATGTAACCAATCAACACTTTATTCAATTAATGCCTGAACCACCATTCAGTTGCTCTTAAAACTCTAAGTTTCTGACGTCATCATTGGTTATTTCATCTTTCACTCACCACTTGGTGAGGTCTGAAATTTGTGCCCTATATTGGGTTATTGGTTGATTAAGTGAGGTGCACTTGTTGAAGGAAGACATTTTTGGCATTCTATGGTGTTTCTCTTGAAGGAAGGTGTTACAACTAGGGTTCACATGGTTATTTCTTGGTGAATTGTAAGTATTTTTATGCAAAACTTCTTGACTAAATGGTTGTAGTTTAATTTCTTGCATATGTTTATGAATATTACTGAATTAAAACCCTAGGGGACAAGCACACAAGTAGGTCATTGTCTCATGTCCACTGATAGAGAAATATTTAGCCATTGTTGAGGAAAGAAAGAGCCTAGCCATAGCTACACTCTCATTTCCTCTTCCTCTTTGCTAGCCGTACTATTTTGAATCCAAAAAGAGTGAGACGTCCTTGACCTAGGTTTACTACACTAGGGCCGTAATCTTTCTAGGGTTTGCTGAAAGACCTTGCTGTAGCAACACCTTATCTCATCAAACCCTCTTGTTTTGGTCATATACTTTATTTTTGAGCTAGCCATTTACTGAGAAGGAGGAGAGAGCACGAGGCCTTGATATAGAAACAACAGAGTGGGCCTCTCTCCCCTAGGGTTTTGATTTTGATGCCTTGCCTTAGCAACACCTCAAAAGTCTTCCCTCTAGTCCTTGAAATTTTTTCCATCCTTCAACTCTTGCGTCCTTCACCTTTGACTCCATTAAACCCTAAGGCAATGATCTAAATTCCTCTAATGTTGAAGTGAAACTTGATTACAACACTCTCAAAACTCTTTGAATTTCAAACCCTAACTAAACTAACCCTAAAACTTAACTAACTCACTAACCCTAGTTGCTAACGTCATCATTGGTTATTTCATCTTTAGTGCAACAACGTCTTGTTTTAAGAGCAAGTGAATGGTGGTTTAGGAATTAATTGAATAAGGTGTTGATTGGTTACATTGAATGCCACATTGTTCCAATATTTATTGGTGAAGTGTTATAATTTTCATTGCTATTGATAAACATTGACTTTGTCAACATTTATTGCTAGTTTCTTATATGTTATTAAGATAATCATCTATTATATGAAGTACTAACCCCATTGAGACATAGCTTGCATATATCCATTTGTTGTTGCTTTGTTCTAGGTAGGTACATTTCTTTGGGGGTTTTTCTTCTTAAATTGGCCTTTGGCCGAACTATTTGTTTGGGTGGTGACTTGTGAAGGGGGAAAACCTTGTCTTGGTCTTATTAGCCTTTTTCCTCTTCAAAACCCCAGGTCATCGGGGACGTCTCCCCTAGTCCTAACCTCCCTAAAGTGAAAGAACCATCCCATTGTGGTGACATTTGGTGGGACTGGTTCCTGTTATGCCAGTTTGGCCTTCTATCTTATAACCTTTTATCCTAGCTACAAACTATGTGATAACATTCCTTACAATAAAAAACTTCCGGGACACACCTTGCGCGTGCAATTCCAGATGTCCAGATTATTTCCTTCTGGGCAGATGGGGATGAATAAGAGGAATATGCCCTGGACCACTGAAAACTATGATTATCGTGCCTGCAAATATTCAGTGTATCTCCATAGAACTGTTGTCGAGTTGCTGCCATAAGTTGACGAGAACGTTCCCTTGCTCCAAATTATTTTAGGAATGAATGTTGGAGGGATATGTTATAATCCTTCGCAAATCTTGTTTTAATGCGCTTTAATAGGAGATCTCCTCGATACTTTCTCTTATTAATGACCATCCTTTCAAACCTGTATGGTAAGTTATTAGCATTAAAAGCATAGTAAATGTGCATTGGGAAGGGCACACGGGTGGCGGGGGTAGACGTGGGAAATATGTGACTTGAGATTTTTGTGAACCCAGGGACCCATGAACTCGAGATCCCATGATGGTATGAGGTGCAAAATTGGCTAAGTGTGGGATGACGTGGCGGTCAGATGGATTCATGTAGGAGGAATGGAACTTAGGCAGTTCGGGGAGTCTGGGGATAGAAATTTAGATCACGAAACTCTTTGGTGCAATGTGTCTATCACGAAACATGGGAACATGAAAAATCGATCCCGTCAACTCGGGAACCTGCGATCGTAGAATCGACTAAGTATGGAACATCACGAGGGTTGGTTGGACTCGTGATGTGAATTTGTAGATGGAGGTGAGAAATCGTAAGTCCGCCAACTTGAGAACCCATGGTCTAAAATGCGACTAAGTGTTAGAACTAGAAAAAAAAAGTTACCAACTTAACAAGAACCATGACCTCAAAACGAGAACTCTAGCCCAAAAATATGATATTTTTGGGTAAAAAACACAAAATCAATCCCCAAATAAAAAAGTGTTGCTACTGGTAGCACCTTTTTTTCAAAGGTGGTTAAAATTAGGTCTTGTTTGAAACCATGCCCTTGACATTACGAACAGAACCTTGACAGAACCATGAAATTGACCCTCAAATTGAAAGGTGGTGCTACCAGTAGCACCACTTTTTTTTTGGAGCTAAAAGTATGACCTAATTGAAACTGTGGCCTTGACTACTGCCACCACTTTTTTTTTTTGAGTTAAAACCATGGCCTAATTGAAATTTTGGCCTTGACCATTGACACCACTTTTTTTTTAGTTAAAACTATGACCTAATTAACACTATGGCCTTGACCACTAGCACCACTTTTATTTTTGAGTTAAAACTATGACCTAATTGACATTGTGGCCTTGACCACTGACACCACTTTTTTTTTTTTAACTTAAAACTATGACCTAATTGAAACTGTGGTCTTGACCACCTACACCATTGCAAAAAAAAATAAAAAAATAAAATAGAAAATTGACTCCTAAATATAAGTGTTATAACTTGATAATTTGTGTATCATTTAATTTAATTTTATTAAATAATTTACATCAAAAAAATAATTGAATTGGAAAAAAAATACCCCTAAACAAAATCTTTAATTTAATGTTTTTTTTTTTAAATAAAGAGAAAAATATTATGTTAAAAATGATGAAAATTACATTTTTCTAATATTTTTTTAAAAGTAATGTAAAATCTAAATTTTTCGAAATTAAAAAAAAAAAAAAATAACACTTTAAACATAAGATTTAAAAAAACAAATTTAAAAAAAAATACACAAATTTTAAAAAAAATTTAAAAACAATAAAAAAAAACTAAAACTAAAATACACTTTAGAAAAATATAAAAATAAAAATATGAAAAGTAAACTAAATTAAAAAAAAAATAAAAAATAAACTAAATTAAAAAACTACAGTAAACTAAACTAACCTAAATTCATACTAAATTAAATTTTAAAACTTAAAAAATAGTTTTAAATTAAATTTTAAAACTTAAAAATAGGTTAAAACTTAAAAAATAGTTTTGAAATTTTAAAAATTAAAGAAGTGTTGCCACTACAATCAATTTGAGAAATAGTTATGAAATGATTGAAATGATTTCAAGTATGGATAGTCTCCAACAAATTTTATTTTTAATCATGGAGCATGCTCTCCATTCGTGTAATTACAATTTTTCGATAAACGTTACAAACCTTTTATAAATATGGAGAGAAACATAATTGTAAAATTTAAATAGTTTTGATCTTGAAAATTCGTAGTATGATTTGAATCATTGTCGGTAGCCTTAATATTGTTCTTGGCTTGGTTTTTTTTGGATATAAGTACTCTCCATGAATCTTTACATCCGACGGTTGACATCGATTTGGTTTTTAGATGCCACAAATGCATAGGCCTGGAGGCAGATCATGTAAATTGGGCAGCAAGTCTATTGAGGATCGGGTGCTCCATATAGGCTACCGTTTTTGTTTCTCTTGCCTGACATATAGGCTACCATTGCTACGCGCAGGTTATTTGTGCCGTGTGGGGGTCGAGGGGGCGATGCTCGGCATCGCCCCAGCCCTCTGTAGCCTAAGATTTGGTCCCATGGGTCCATAAGACCAGAGCTTAGGGGGTGATGTTGGGTATCGCCCCCTCGACCCCCACGCAGTACAAACAACCCTCAATTGTATTTAAAATCTAAATTCATACATAAAATTTAAATTTAGTTAGTTTTTTTTTTTAATTTTTTTGTTTATCTTTAAAATGTCTAATTTTAATTTTTAAATTTGTTTTTTTTTAAGTTTTATTTTTTGAGTTTTGAAATTTAATTTAGTTTAGTATGAATTTAGGTTAGTTTAATTTATTTATTTTTATTTTTTTAATTTAGTTTAGTTTTCATATTTTTATTTTTATATTTTGTAAAGTGTATTTTAGTTTTTTTTTTTTAATAAATTTTTTAATTTTATTTTTTTGGAAGGTTTTTTAACAATTTTTTTTTTTTAAATTTGTATTTTTAAGGTTTTTTTTTTTTTTTTCAATTTTTTTTCTTTAAATTTTATGATTAAAGTGTTATTTTTAATTTTTTTTGCCCTAACAATTTAGATTTTATGTTCATTTAAAAAAAACTAATAATAATTTGCAATTTGTATCATTTTTCAACCTAATTTTTTTTTTCTTAATTTTCAAAAAAATATGTTTTTCATTAAATTAAAGAATTTGTTTAAGGGTATTTTTTTTCTCAATTCAATTATTTTTTTAATGTAAATTATTTAATAAAATAAAATTAATTGATATGTAAATTATCAAGTTATAACACTTTATATTTAGGAGTCAATTTTCAATTTTGTTTTTTTGCAGTGGTGTCGATGGTCAAGGCCACAATTTCAATTAGGTCATAGTTTTAAGTCAGAAAAAAAAATTGGTGCCATTGGTCAAGGCCATAGTGTCAATTAGGTCATAGTTTTAACTCAAAAAAAAGTGGTGCAAGTTGTCAATGCCACAATGTCACTTAGGTCATAATTTTAACTCAAAAAAAAAATGGTGCTACTGGTAGCATCACTTTTCGATTTGAGGGTCAATTTCATGGTTTTGCTCATAATGTCAAGGGAGCAGTTTCAAACAAGTTCCAATTTTAACCGCCTCCAAGAAAAGGGTTCTACTGGTAGCACCACCTTTTGAAATGGGGGTAAAAATGCGACCCTTAAAAAAATGAGAACTCTGGAGAGTTCTCGTTAAGTTGGTAACTATGTTGAAAGAGATATTAAAAGGGAAGAAAGAAAAAGGGAAAAACAGGTAAGTGTAGAAGGGGGAAAAGAAAGGGAGAAAAGAAATCAGGAGAATAGAAAATGGAGGGAATTTTTCAGAAGCGGGAAATGACCTCAACAATAGGCTCTAACTATGGGATGATGACCCCCTGTGGGTTGTCTAGAATCCAAAATCTATTGTGACCAGGTGCTTCCTCCCATTGGGTTATGGAGTCAGATTAAGAATATACAAAGTAGAAATGAAATTATGTACAATGGGAATGAAAAGTGCTAGGAGAAGAAACCTTTCAGATGTTGCCCGTTGAAAAGAAGCATTAACCTTTTTCCTTTAATTTCTTGGAGCATATATGAGTTGAAGCCCAATATATTTTCGATGACATAGGGTTCGATCTAGAGTTCTTCGAACTTCATGTGCATGGATGGATTTTCCTTGGCTTTGTTCCAAAGCAGGACCAATTATCCTTTCTGAAATTTCTTCATAGTTGTGCTTGGATCAAAATATTTTTTGATGATTTGTTGCTTCTGAGAAGTCCAATTCAGGGATTTGCTTCATTCCTTCTCTAGCTTTAGAAATTGATTGATCCTTTTCTGAGTAGGGTAAGTGTCTTCTGTATCTTCAGTATTAACCACAAAGATCAATGCGTTAAGCTCGAGGTTAATTGGAATTTTTTCCTCTTTCCTATAGACTAATAGATACAGAGTCATCCTGATACTATCTTTCGAGGTTGTCCTGCTTTCCCATAATGCTTCTGTCAGCTTCAGGTGCCAATTTCTTTGGTTTCCATCAACCTTTTTCTTCAATATATGCATAATTTTTTTTTTCGTGGATTTGGCAAGGCCATTTCCTTGTGGATAATAATTTGAAGACTGACCCATAATGATTCCATATTATCCACAAAACTCCATGAATTTTGACCCAATGAAGATCAAACCATTATCTTTTATAAATTTATCATGGACACCAAACCTTGACAAAATGTTGTCTTTGGGGAATCTAATCAATTCTTTAGCATCGACCTTCTTCAACGCCACCACTTCTGGCCATTTTGTGAAATAATCGGTAGCTTTTAGAATGTACATGTGCCCTTTGCTATATTTCAGATTAATGGGCCCAATGACATCAAGTCCCCATTGGGAAAATGGTTGTGCCACCATAATCGACTGTAGAGGAATCACAATTTTCTTCATTTTTCCTGAGAACTATTGGCATGAAAAACATATCCTTATTGTGGCGTACGAGTCCTTGAAGATTGACGGCTAGTAGAATCCTGCTCTAATTATTTTGTGAGTAGTTGCAGTGGGTGCAAAGTGTCCACTGCATATTCCCTCATGGAATTCTTTGATCAGTGTTGGAGCTTGATTCTCATCGACACATCTCAGCAGTATACCTTTAAAATTTCTTCTGAAAAATATTTCAGCAATCAATACACATCCATTCACCTTCATCTTGAGTGTCCTTCACTCCTTGGAACTCCTTGTAACATGGAATTGCCCGTATCTTAAATAGAATATGAGATCTCTGTACCATTCTGAATCATATAATGGTTTCCCATCTGATATTGAAATCATCCCATCGATTGAGTCCCATTCGCCATAAGCTTTCATAATCCTTGTCCATTTATTGCCTTCAACAATTTGATCTCGATATCATACTCTTGAATTTTTTCTAGCCAGTTGGCCCATTTTTCTTCCCTGAACTGTTGATTTAGGAGCATCTTGACGGGGGACAAGGGGACGTAGGAAATAACATGAGAGTTTAGTACATAAGTCTGAAAGTGTGACACAACGTTTATGAGAGCCAAATCCTATTTCTTGAGTTCTAAATACCTCAACTCATAGTCGTGTAGAGTTTTGCTAATAAAAATCATGGGGAGCTCTTCTCTATTGCTATTTTTTTCAGTGAGGACAGACACGACAAATGCCTGTATAGCAAATGAATAGATAATAAAATCCTTTTGAAAATCTAGACTAATGAGGACAGGAGTGGTGGTGATGGCCTCCTTGACCTTGTTGAATGCTTCCTGAGTATTTTCTATCCACTCAAACCTATGCTCTTTTTTCAACAACAAATTGATGGGTTTTAAGATGCTTGCGTAATTAGGAACAAATCTTCGAACAAAATTAATTTTCCCGAAGAATGAATAGACTCCCTTCTTGGATTTCGAGGGGTTGAGTTCATTATTCACTTTAACTCTTTCTAGGTAAATGTAGATCCCTTCCTTGCATACAATGTGGCCCAACAACTTGCCTTGAGTCACAAAACACAAGCATTTCTTTGGGTTGAGAGAGACATCGTATGATCTACATCTTTCAAAGACTTTTCTTAAATGATGGATGTGATCCTCCCTTTTGCTTGAATGCACTGTCAAGTCATCTTGGTATTCTGCCATGAACTTTCCTATTAGTCTATTGAACGCATGATCCATGGCTCTTTGGAACGTAACTCCAACATTCTTCAAACTGAAGGGTATTCTAGCGCATGCATTTGTTTCCCATGGTGTGATAAATGATGTTTTTTCTCTATCTTCCTCAGCCACTAAAACTTGATTATATTCAGAGAAACCATCCAACATAGAAATGAATTCCGATCTCGTAACTTGCTACAATAGAAACTCCATGTTGGGAAGCACAAAATTATCTTTTATGCTTGCTTTGTTAAGATCTCTGAAGTCGACACACATTTGGATTTCCCCAGTCTTCTTCCTGACAATGACTAGATTTGAAGGCTAGGTTGAATGTCCGATGGGATAGATTATCCCTGCTTTCTTCAACTTTTCCAACTCAATTTTTACTAGAGGCTTCATCTTGGGATTCATTATTATTATTTTTTGTTTCACTGGTTTGGCTTCTTCCCTCAAAGGAATGATATGATGGAATATCATTTTGTCATAAGCCTTTAAGTCATCATAGGTCCAAGAAAACACATCAATATATTCCTTGAATAAGGAAACATATTGATCAACATCTTCAGGGGTGAAATCAACTCCCAAATTGACATATTTCGTTGACTGTTCCGTTCCAATATTGACTTTTCTTGTCTCTTGTACCTTTCAAACTGAAACTTCTTCAAAATGATTCTTGGCATGATCATATTTTTTGAAAAAAGATTCATCTTGTATGCAGTCTTTGGGAACGAAAATCATTTTATCATCTTCTTCTTCATCATCATTTATCAAAAAATTCTCCAATTGTTCATCATTGTCAAACACTTACAAGTACTCAATATTATCGGGCACAAATGGCCTAAAGGCCCTTTCCACCTGGAAAGATGTTTTTCTCATGATATTTTATGGATTTGATAATGAAGCTACCAAAGATACATAATCGACCTTATGGTTCTTATCCCTCGGAATGAAAGAAATATTGAAAGAGCTGAAAGATTCCATCAGTTCATTAACTCTTTTGAAATACAGTTTAAGTCTTTCCTTTTTGATTTTGTATTTTTGGGTAACTTGGTTGATGACCAACTCTGAATCTCCAATCACAGTGAGATGTTCTATTTTCATTTCTTGTGTAAGGATCATCCCCTGGATTAAAGTTTCGTATTCTGCATCATTATTCGTACATGGAAAATCCAGTCTTACAACGTGAGGATGAGTCGTCTTATTTGGGCTTATGAGAACAATCCCAACTCTGTTCCCTTATTTAGAGCATGCTACATCAAATGATATTCTCTAGTAGACTTCAAATACACATTTTGGGACCTCCAAGTCTTGAGCTCGTTCTAGGTTTTTGTTCTGCTCCATGTCCAAGATAACATAGTTTTCGATCTCGGTGTATACGTAGTCTCCCATTAATTCATTATCCTTATTTTTGAAGGAAAAAGGTTTTTGGGGCTCTCGGGGTACTTTAATCATTACTCCCTCCTTTCCTGGTGGCATCATACAACTATCATTGTTCATTATATATCCACCAATCATGGAGCTCCAATCTCTTTCCAACACAACCCCATATGCTGGAGGCAGGTATACCACAATAATATTGAAAACTGTGAGGATATGGTGAGCTGTTGTAATCCATGGATTCTTATTTTCTCTCTGGGAACCGATAGTCCCAGGTGCTGATGCACTCAATCCTGATATTACATGTTGAGTAGACGAAGGAGTAGATAGTTTATAGTGAGGCTTCCCTGCAAAGGAGTAGTTTTCGAAGGCCAAATCTAAGTTACATATGATCCTTGATTTCTCTGTATGCTGACACTTTTCTCGAATCGATGGAATATATGCTCTCACCAGTTTCATAATATTTAGTGAAGCTCATGCCCAATGCTTCCATGACTGTGAGTGGAATTATATTATTTGTCGTACCAGTATCAACTAAACAGTTATGTAATGCAACATCATGGTTTTCAATTGAGATGTAAAAGGGTGTAATTTTACCTCTTAGCTTAGCAGTCGACGAGCTCTGGTTCTGTTTTGGAGTGGTAACAACAACTTCCGTTCTTTCCGATGGATCATCCAACAACTTCAAGATATTCTGCCTCTTCTGAGGAATCTTCACCACTTATGTAAAAGGAAAGGTTATCCTCAACTTACTTAAGTTCTCCACAACATTGTACGTCATTTGATTTGAGCTTGTCGCTATGGGTTGCCTTGTGGTTCCAACTGTCACCTTCTCATTTGACACTTTTTCATTGGCTTTTTCCTTTTCTTTTTATTTTTGTTTTTCTTTGTTGGAGTCACCTTTATTCTTTGTTCTATTTAAAAATCCTCTTGTCTGGGCGACATTTTCTTGTGAGTTAGGATTGTTTTCTCCCTCTCCATATATGTACATGGACGCCTCGCATCTGTCCATCTGCACTATCTCAGAGCATTCATCAAGTAAGTAATAACCTTCTTTCTCAATCAATTTCTCATCACAAATATCATCCAAAACAATTGCATTTGGAGTGGGCTATCTGAGAACCCTTAGTCTCGGTGGGTCTTAAATATTCTTGAATCTGACTTTGTTTTTGAGGGGAGGGTTCCTCCTTTGTTCAGGAATTGGCATTCTTGGTTTTGGCATGTAATTATCTCTCCTTCTCATCTTGGTTATTTCATTTTGCATCTGTTTGATGGTTCTATTTATTTTCACAATCTCAATTCTTTAGTTTGTTTCCTGTACTGCCACGGGGTCAACTTTTATGTCAGGTATGGTTCCCTTAAAAACTCCTCCTCCCGCCATTTGATTCTGAGTTGCTCGAGGTCTAAAATATTCATTTCTTCTCGAGATGGATGTTCATTGATTATCAATATTCAGTTCCCCCATTTGTCTTTGTACTCTTCCCAATATAATGTTGGGGTCGATGACCGTTTCAATCATAATTTCTTCTATCTTGGTAGCCTTAGTCATTGCTTCCTCTAGGGTATCCATATGGGATGTTCTAATGGAATATTTCACATTCATGGGCATTTCATTCTTATAGCAATCGAGAATGACCGGGTCATTTGGTATTTTGTCTTTGGGGATTCTACTCAAAGTCTTATTGAACCTGAGATTAAAATCTCGTATCCTTTTGTTCTTCCTTAACCAAATCTGGGTGAAGTCTGTGAGGAGGGTATGGTAGGCAATTGGGGGGGAAAAAATATTTAGGAATATAACTTCAAAGTCATTAAATGAGAAAATGGATCTTCTGGGAAATGTTGTATACCATTCATAAGATATTTCTGATAAAGTTTTCAAAAATAACCTCACCATGATGTCATCGTGTTCAACTCGGTGGAAGTCACAAATGTTAAGAAATAAAAGCAAATGCATCTTTGCATCGATTTTACCATCTCCAGAAAATTCCTTCAAGGTTCCCTAATAATAATCGAAGAATCCCTAACTTTTGAGAAATAAAACATGATGAACTTATGATGCAGGAGCATCTCAAGCGAGCCAGCACGGAAGCAAAAGACAACTGGACAAGCACCAACGCAACTTTTGAAATTACCTTGAAATTGATGTGCCATCTTAAATAAGATAATTAAGAAGGAGCGCCTTTGTATAATGTAAACGAACCTTGAGCGATTTGCTCTCGTCCTTAGTAGGTATAAGGCAATTATGGTAGTTAATGTAGGTAGATAGAATTGAATGTGTAGATTTGACAGTTTTAGAGTGCAAGAGGGAAATGGGATATAGACACCCTCATTGTGTATTGAAACATTAGCATCAGAAAGAGAATAGAAGAGAAGCAGAGAGATGTGTAGTAGACTCCATGTATAGAAGTTCCGACTTAATACAAAGAAAGCTGTGATTCAGACTCATGGTGTTCATATATTCTCTATGTATGCATCTTTGAATGTTATGCTCATGAATGTTTTACTCTTTCTATCATGCAATTGATTTTATGCTATGTATGAATGATTTCTTGTTGAATGTTTGAAATCCGAGAGGAAAGGGTAATGAAATGAGTTCCAATTGTTTCTCTATCTGAGCAAGAGTTCCTACAAGGAGTGCAGTTGAAGTGTCCACAAGGAGTGCGTTGACAAAAGATTCAGAGGTTTGTCTCTGAAAGCTCAGGAGAGATAGCTTTTGTTCTCATTTCCACAGAAGTGCAGACAGGAACAGTAGCCGTGCAAGGAGTGCGCAGGCCAAGTGAAGTCTCAGGGTTGCGAACCTGAGAGAAGAATTTAGAGACTGCTGTTGTAGGTGTGCGCAGAGTCAAGGGATTTCAACACTTGGAAGTTCTTGAAAGTCTGCCGCAAGAAGTGCGTGCAAGGGTTTTTTTTTCTAAAAAGACTCGAAGTTGGAGAAAGTTCAGAAGAATCTGAAGTCTTCAAAGGTTGTTGAAGGTAGAAAAAGAGACCAAGTACCTTGAAGTTTGTAAGAAGGCATAGTGACGAAGGACCACAGGAGAACGAGTTCTCTAGGAAAGGATGAATGATCGAAATTATCAGTGGAGAATTTGCGAAATCCCGTGGGCCATCAGATCTCACAGAGAAGCAGGAGAGTTACGGCGAAAGGCTCAGAAGGAGTAGGACCGTAGATCCAAGCCACAAGGGTCATTGGATTTACACGTGGGTTCTATATCGGGATTTCATAGGTTGATGTTCCGTAAACATTGTAACGGGAATTGCGATATCCCAAATCGTGAAATCCAAAAGGCCAAGAGAGTGGTGTGGGACCATAGGAGTCAGCGGGGTGGACAGGTGGCATGCTATTTCGGAGTTTCGTGGAGTAAAGTTCTGACTTCATTACATTAGGATTCATGATATTGCGAAGTTCAAAGTCCCGATGAAGTGAAGTGGCGTTGAAAAGTAAAAGCTCGTGAGTGTATCGGAGTTTCAGCAAATCGGGATTCAGAAGTCAAGGAGACGAGTTTCTCGACATCGCGATCAGAAGTCAAGGAGACGAGTTTCTCGACATCGCGATCACCGAAATCGCGATAGGGGAAAATCCAAAAAAATAAAAAGGAAAGGTCACCGTTGACTGCTTTCAGGTTTCGGGGATTCAAGAGACCAACGCTCGACCTACAGACTCGCGAAAGTGCGAAATTCGATTTCCTAAGTGCAAAGAGGGGATCTCACGAGGGTTTGCTATGGGTGTAGATTTCCTGATAGGGAAATAGAAGAGCCATTTTAGTGTTCTTCGGGCCAATGGTAAAGGAAATATCCTATGTTGACGTGGACCTTCCGACCTGTGGGTTTTGGAGGGAGTGTCGATAACATCAGTTTGGTATCAGAGCACAGAAAGGTTCTTTGCTTTCTGTAGCAGAGAGAAAGAGAATTCACCATGCTGCCAAGGAGAAGGGACAGACAAACACCCGATCCACCAGAGGATAGGGAAATGCCGAGAAGAAGAGGTAGGCAGATGACTGATCCAACCATGGGGAAAGAAATGCATGATCTACGAGCTAGACTTGAAGACATGGAGACAACACAACGACGCACAGTCAGTGCAGGGGATCTTAGTGATTTCAAAAGTGAGATTGAGGCTGAACATGAAGAAGAAGTTGTAGCTAAAGATGCAACAAATGAGCATTTGATCAGAGCTATTGCAAGAATGGGTGCAAGAGCGAATATGGACATTCCCGTTTACGAAGGAAATCTAGATGCAGAGGAGCTTCTAGACTAGATTAGAGACCTAGACACATACTTTGACTATGAAGATGTCGAAGAAGAAAAGAAAGTCAAGCATGTTGTCACAAGGTTAAAGGGACATGCAACATTGTCTACAAGCTGACAGATGCTGCAAGGGTAAGAAAAAGATCAAGAGATGGGACAGAATGATCGCAAAGATGAAGGAAAAATTCATCCCTAGAGGCTACCAAATCACTTTGTTCAGGAGGATGAGTAACCTGAGACAGAAGTTGATGATAGTGAAAGAATACACTGAAGAATTCTACAGGCTGAACATCAGGGTAGGTCATCAGAAGAGCGATGATGAAAAAGTTTCCAGATACATGAATGGTATGAGATATGACATTCAGGATGATATGAGCATGGTAACCATCCAAACGGTGGAAGATGCTTATCAGATGGCTCTAAAGGCTAAAGAGAAGCTGAGCTGAAAGAAGAGTCAAAGAGGCCAAGGCATAAGTCAGCCCAGAGGCAAATCAGTTGCCCAGGATAAATATCAGAAGCCCAAGGAGGACTGGAAGAAACCTTAGACTTGAACTGAGAGAGGTGGAACCTCACAGTGGGGACAATACGTTGAACAAAGAGGGCAACATACTGAGCAGAGAGGAGATTATGCTGATAATAATACTTTTCCTCGTACCAGGGGTAGAGGAAGAGGAAGAGGTGGAGTAATAACATGCTTCACTTGTGGAAAGAATGGACCCAAGTCTTACGAGTGTCCAGAAAAAAAGGAGAGTGGAGAATCTCACATCGCCGAGGCACAGAGGCGGGATGTTGAGGCAGAAGACGCTGAAGGCGGAAGATCGCTGATGATGCAAAAAGATCTTTTGACACCAGAGAAGGAGGTGGAGAGTTCAGTCCAAAGAACTAGACTTTTTCGGACTGCTTGCAAGACCAAGGATAGGGTATGCAAGGTCATTGTGGACAGTGGTAGCATGGATAATCTCATTTCTAAAGAGATGGTAGAAAAGATGGAGCTGGAGACGGTTGATCATCCAAGTCCATACAGAATTTCGTGGCTACAAAAAGGACATCAGGTAACTGTCACTAAACAATGTTTAGTTGAATTTAAGATAGGAGGATATAATGATAAAATACTATGTGATGTCATTCCTATGGATGTTTGTCATCTATTGCTGGGTAGACCATGGAAATATGACAGGAATGTGATTCATGATGGGAGAATGAACACATACACCCTAGAGAAGAATGGGAGGACTCACATGTTGCTTCCAATCAAGGATAAGGAGGTGAAACCGGAAGTAAGCAACACTGTACTTCTCTAGAGTGGGAAGGAACTTCTTACAGAGGTCAAGAAGAAGGAGGATCCACAGTTCATTGTGGTCAAGAAACCAAGGATTGTTTTGACCAGCACAAGGGTGGATGATTTACCAGA
Source organism: Picea abies (assembly GCA_900067695.1). Taxonomy (NCBI): domain Eukaryota; kingdom Viridiplantae; phylum Streptophyta; class Pinopsida; order Pinales; family Pinaceae; genus Picea; species Picea abies. The sequence goes on from CBVK0100097977.1 coordinate 18,602, forward strand.
AGAGGTTCAGGAACTGCTGGAAGAGTTCGCTGACATAGTAGTGGACAAACTACCTCGTTCGTTGCCACCAATTAGAAGTGTGGGTCATCATATTGATCTCATACCAGGAGCCAGTTTTCCAAACAAAGCCGCATACAGATTGATGCCGCAAGAGAATGAAGAGGTTAAAAGGCAAGTCCAAGATTTGTTGGTCAAAGGTTTGGTCAGAGAAAGCTTGAGTCCATGTGTTGTTCCAACAATACTCAGTCCAAAGAAAGATGGAGGCTGGAGGATGTGTACTGACTCGAGGGAGATTAATAAGATAACCATCAGATACATATTTCGATTTCCAAGTATGGATGATCTGATGGATTGCTTGAGTGGAGCAAATTATTTTTCAAAGATTGATTTGAAAAGAGGTTATCATCAAATCCACATGAGAGAAGGTGATGAATGGAAGACAACATTCAAAACCAATGAAGGGTTGTATGAATGGCTTGTTATGCCGTTTGGCTTAACAAATGCACCAAGTACCTTCATGAGGTTGATGAATGAAGTCCTGAGGGAGTTCATCGGAAAATTTGTCATTGTGTATTTAGATGACATACTAGTTTTTCAGTAAAACAGTGGCAGAGCATCTGAAGCATTTGGCTACAGTGATGAAGAGATTGTAGCAGGAGAAGGTGTTGATAAACATGAAGAAATCCTCATTCATGAAGACAAAGCTCATCTATTTGGGGTTTGTTATTTCTACAGATGAGTTGAGGATGGATCCAGATAAGGTGGAGGTAATCAAGAATTGGCCATCACCAAAGAATATCTTTGAGGTGAGAAGTTTTCACGGATTGGCTAGTTTCTACCGAAAGTTCATTAGGAATTTCAGTGGAATTAATGCACCAATGATGGACACAGTGAAGAAAAGACACAAGTCTTTTCACTGGACAGAAGAGGCTGAGAAAAGTTTTAATCTGTTGAAGAGGAAGATCACAGAACAACCAGTTCTAGTGTTGCTGGATTTCCAAAAGACATTTCAAGTAAAATGCGATGCAAGTGGATTTGCAATCGAGGTAGTCTTGAGTCAGGAAGACAGGCCGATAGCATACTTCGGCGAGAAGCTGAATGAAGCAAAAGTGAAATACTCCACTTATGATAAGGAGTTCTACGCTATCATACATGCATTGAAGAAATGGAGGCATTACTTAATCCCGAAAGAGTTTGTCTTGTACAGTGACAATCATGCATTGCAGTTTGTGACTCAATAGGAAAAGTTGAATCAGAGACATGTTAAATGGGTTGAATATATGAAAAATTTCACTTTTGTGATTAAACATATTTCTGGTACTACTAACAAAGTTGTTGATGCTTTGAGCAGGAAGTGTTTGCTGTTGCAGGAGTTCAAAGTCAAAACGTTGGGTTTTGATGATCTCAGGAACATGTACGCAGAAGATCAGGATTTTAAGGAAGTGTATGAAGCAGTTGAGAATCTAATTCTCAGAGATAGAAGCTAGTGGACAAAATACATGATCCAGGAAGGATTACTGTTTAAAGGTAATCAACTGTGTATTCTAAAATGCTCCATGAGGGAGAATTTGCTGAAGGAGAAACACAATGGAGGATTAGCAGGGCACTTTGGTCACGAAAAGACGTTCGCAAAGTTGAATGAGTCATATTTTTGGCCGAGAATGCGAGAAGACGTCAAGAGATTCATGGACAGATGCAGAATTTGCCAGCATTCGAAGGGAAGAAGACAAAATGTGGGGTTCTATCAACCATTGCCCATACCAGAAAGGCAGTGGGATGCAATCAGCATGGATTTCATATTGGGGTTGCCAAGAACACAAAGAGGTTTTGATTCAATATTTTTGGTGGTGGATAGATTTTCCAAGATGGCACACTTCATTCCATGTCAGAAGACCAATGGCGCAACTCACATTGAGAATCTGTTTTTCAAAGAAGTCATTCGACTTCATGGCTTACCAAGAAGCATAGTTTCGGATCAAGACACCAAGTTCATAGGGAACTTTTGGAGGACCTTATGGAAGAAGATAGGGACTAACTTGTCATTTAGTTCATCTTATCATCCTCATACAGATGGATAGACAGAAGTGGTGAACAAAAGTCTGGGAGACTTACTGAGAAGCCTGGTGACAAAACACCACAGCTAGTGGGACAACATATTACCACAGGCAGAATTTTCTTATAACGACTCAGTTAATAGGAGCATAGGGCAGAGTCCATTTCAGGTTGTCTATGGCATGTAGCCGAGAGGAATTTCTGAATTGAGGGATTCAGAACAAATTGCAAATAGGAGCACTAGTGAAAAAGATTTCGCAGAGGCGATGAAGGAACTTCACAGCCAGGTGAAGGAGCGATTGCAGAATTCAAGCCATGAATACAAGCATAGAGTAGACCAACACAGGAGACAACTTCAGTTTGAGGTTGGTGATTTGATTCTGGATCATTTGAGAAAGGAAAGGTTTCCGAGAGGAACATATAATAAATTGAAGATGAAGAAAATCGAACCGCGTAGGGTCTTGAAGAAATTTGGGGCGAATGCTTACAAGATTGAATTACCCGATGGGATCGGAATTTCTCCGATATTCAATATCTCATATTTGTACCCATATAAATCTAAGGAAGCAGGGACATGAAATAAACAACCAGTGATCCAGTGGATGAAACAGATGCCAGTTGCAGATAAGCCGCAGATGGAGCGCATACTGGATAGAAGAGTGAGCAAGAAGACCAGGCGGAAAGAATACTTTGAATATTTGGTCAAATGGAAGGGCCATCCAGTTGAAGATGCCAGCTGGGAGAACAAAGCAAAGGTCCAGAAGCATGGATAGAGCGTGCATGAGCTCATGGATAGGAGCCCATGAAAATTTTCAAGCCAGGGAGTATGATGCAGGAGCATCTCAAGCGAGCCAACGCGGAAGCAAAAGACAGCTGGACAAGCGCCAACACAAATTTTGAAATTACCTTGAAATTGATGCGCCATCTTAAATAAGATAATTAAGAAGGAGCGCCTTTGTATAATGTAAACGAACCTTGAGCAATTTTCTCTCGTCCTAAGTAGGTAGAAGGAAATTATGGTAGTTAATGTAGGTAGATAGAATTGAATGTGTAGATTTGACAGTTTTAGAGCACAAGAGGGAAACGTGATATAGACACCCTCATTGTGTATTGAAACATTAGCATCAGAAAGAGCATAGAGGAAAAGAAGAGAGCTGTGTAGAAGACTCCATGTATAGAAGTTCTGAGTTAATACAAAGAAAGTTGTGATTCAGACTCATGGTGTTCATATATTCTCTATGTATGCATCTTTGAATGTTATGCTCATGAATGTTTTAATCTTTCTTTCATGCAATTGCTTTTATGCTATGTATGAATGATTTCTTGTTGAATGTTTGAAATCCGAGAAGAAAGGGTAATGAAATGAGTTCCAATTGTTTCTCTATTTGAGCAAGAGTTCCTACAAGGAGTGTAGTTGAAGTGTTCGGAAGGAGTGCGTTGACAAAAGATTCAGAGGTTTGTCTCTGAAAGCTCATGAGAGATAGCTTGTGTTCTCATTTCCACAGAAGTGCTAACAGGAACAGGAGCCGTGCAAGGAGTGCGCAGGCCAAGTGAAGTCTCAGGGTTGTGAACCTGAGAGAATAATTTAGATATTGTTGTTGCAGGTGTGCGCAGAGTCAAGGGATTTCAACACTTGGAAGTGCTTGAAAGTCTGCCGCAAGGAGTGCATGCAAGGGTTTTTTTTTCTAAAAAGACTCGAAGTTGGAGAAAGTTTAGAAGAATCTGAAGTCTTCAAAGGACGTTGAAGGTAGGAAAAGAGACCAAGTACCTTGAAGTTTGTAAGAAGGAATAGTGACGAAGGACCACAGGAGAACGAGTTCTCTAGGAAAGGATGGACGATTGGAATTCTCGGTGGAGAATCCACGAAATCACATGAGCCGTCAGATCTCACGGAGAAGTAGGAGAGTTACGACGAAAGTGTCGAAAGGTTCTAAGCTCAGGAGGAGTAGGACCGTAGATCCAAGCCATAAGGGCTGTTGGATTTACACGTGGGTTCTATATCAGGATTTCATATGTTGAAGTTCCGTAAACATTGTAGCGGGAATCGTGATATCCCGATTCGTGAAATCCAAAAGGCCAAGAGAGTGGTGTGGGACCATAGGAGTCAGTGGGGTGGACAGGTGGCATGCTATTTCGGAGTTTCGTGGAGTAAAGTTTCGACTTCATTACATTAGGATTCGTGATATTGCGAAGTCCGAAGTCCCAATGAAGTGAAGTGGCATTGAAAAGTCAAATCTCGCGAGTGTATCAGAGTTTCGGCAAATCAGGATTCGAAAGTCGAGGAGACAAGTTTCTCGACATCGCGATCGCCGAAATCACGATAGGGGAAAATCCCAAAAAAGAAAAAGGAAAGGTCAGTGTTGACTGCTTTCGGGTTTCGGGGATTCAAGAGACCAACGCTCGAACTACGGACTCACGAAAGCGTGAAATCTGATCTCCTAAGTGCAAAGAGGGGATCTCATGAGGGTTTGTTGTGGGTGCAAATTTCCTGATAGGGAAATAGAAGAGTCATTTTAGTGTTCTTCGGGTGAGTGGTAAAGGAAAGATCCTGTGTTGACGTGGACCTTCCGACCTGCGGGTTGTGGAGGGAGCGTCGACAACATCAAATTATCTGAGGTCCTATGTTTGAAGTAGATCCACAACTTGAAGTGATTTCACTTATTCTTGATTTCTTTTTCTGAAACCTGCAAAAACTTGTGCACACAAGAATACAAGAAAAATTAGTTATACAAACAGCTAACTAATCAACTTGATCAAATGTAGAAAGATTCATTGTGATTATTATTCTAAACATGTAAGCATTAAACAATGATGAATCACATATCACAAACACTATATATCAAAGGAATGTGAATCTCATATGTGATGACCTGAATAAGATCCTCTTGGTTTCAAGAATAATTTATTGGAGTCGTCTGATCTTGGATAAAACCTCCCTCGATCTGAAGGAGCAACAACGAAGTCAACATTGACTATGTTGTTTCTTCGTTGGATTGAGAAAGGTTTTCTCCAAGAATAAACAACTCCAATAAATTTTTCTCTACTGAACAGGGCCAACCACGTGAAGGTGGAAGCTCCTATGGCCCCTCCCCCCCTCTCACATCACTCTCAATTCCTCAATACCCAATCTATATTCTAATAAAAAATGTGCATTAAATATATTCAAAATTGATAAAAAGTGATTGTAAAGCTATAAATGAGGTTTATCATTCAAAGGAATATGTCATATATATATATTTTTTAATAAATGAGATTTATCATCCACAATATGTTCCAAATATACTATCTATATAATATACACTGATCTGTCTTATAAAATTATTATACATCATAAATTTCTTTTAGTCTTCTTTAGTTTTTTAGTCCAATTCTTAAGTAATTCAACAACCTCCATGTCTTTGTTTTCTAGGGGCTCTTCAATATCTGATGTTTCTTCAATCCTCTCATGTCGAGCACTCCTAGTCTCATAGCCACGACGTGGAGGTTGATTTGAGGGGCCATTGCCTACAAAAACAAAAAACATTAATTTTATATGGCTAATGTTTAAATATCATTGAAGTAGTTCATTAATATTAAAAAAAACCTTTGCAATGTAATTATTTACCTGGTACACTAGTGGGAACCACTAGAATGGCTGCCCTATACTCCTGATCTTCAGGTCGAGGAGGCTCAACTATGACATTCTCTGACATTGAAATGACAAAATCTAGAAGGATAAAACCGTAAATGTATAAGTAATAAAAATTATAAGTACAAAATTTATAAGTATAAATTATTGAGTATATGATTACTATAAAGCCATTTTATCATCATGGGCCTCAGTCACAAGAACATTGTTGGGCTACACCCCATTGGGATGGGGCTACTCAGGAGCACCATCATCTTTTGGATGCACTGCACTATCAACGCAATGCTGTCTAGTACTAATGTTTTCCTTGATAGTGATGCTCCCCTAATTAAAACAAAGTAAGAGATTAAATTTATGGATGATATCAAACATTTATGTATTTTATAAGTAATGAAAGGTTAATGTAGGATTATTTTTATTTACCTTATCCCACAAACTGGATCTTGGGGTCTTCCCCATGCTTTTTATATGATCAACAATAACTTTATAAGAATACATGTAACCAATTCAGAGGTATTCCTCTGTGGATTCAGTTCCAAAGTCATCGCCTTGCATTACATAAGATTATTTATCTTTAATGTTATTGGATGCAACTACTTGAAAGTTGTAAGGTGACACAAATAATATTGTTAATATGTTTGGGATCTTACGATTCATGACTGTAACCTTGAGTAGCCTCCTTTCCCTATCATGTGCTATCCATGTTTGTAAATCCTTGCGCTGGTTTCCTTCGAAGTTTCAGGAAACCTATCATCAAAAGTTTCAAGTATTTTATATACCACACTTTCCTTTAGATCTAAAGAAAATTAAAGGTATTGAAATCAAAATATTGTAATTTACCTTGGGGTACAAGTTATTTGTTCTCCTATTTTTCTTAATTTCTTTTCTTTTGCATCATCAATGAGCACCTTCCACTCCCTCTATGGAATCGATGCAGGGTGATCATACCTAGGGTTGAATGCCAAGTTTTTCCTATACACATCCCTCATATATTTTAAATATTCTCCAGCTGTAGAGGAAACCACTTTTTTATTGAAGGTTTCTACTCCAAAGATACCTTCAAGATAATCCAAAAGTTCATTTTTGAGGTTGGAATTCTAGAAATTCTACCTTGTGTGTACGATTGCCCCAAAAATCAACAAGGAATTTCTCTCTAGATGCCTATAAAAATGGTCGTTTCCAACACACAAAAATATATGATCATTAGTTCAAAAATAATAATCTTGATGATTTATGTTTGAGATGGACAACATGAAGTAGTTAAAATATGAAAAACTACCTGGGAGTCTTATTTGTTTTAATGGAAGTCTATTATAATAGACGAAAAATGTGCACAGAAGGGTCCCTGTGATGGTCACACGTCCAACTCTAGGAAATGCAACCATATCAATCACATCATCAACCTCATCCCTTTCACCATCTCCACTAGAGCTTGGCTGCTGTCTGGATGTTTGGCGATGCATGCCATGGCTTCCATATAAAGGTGTGGAAGATGGAGAAGTAAACAATCTAACAACTATATGACGACCCGTGTCAGGACTCTGTGGCATCTCTGTACTACCACTACTATTGACATCGGGCTGAACAGGATCCAAATATCTCTATATAGGAAAGAATTTTTTTTTTCATTATATAAAATAAAAGTTAAATAGATAGTAGCTCCATTCCATCAATATAGATAGTGGCTCCCTTTTTTTTATCATTGTTTATTAGATGTATATAATTTGTGGCGAGTGCATATATTCACATACTTTGCATGTACAAGACCACCCACATCCAATCGTTATAATTGTAACATGGTCCGACATAGTCCATCAATTCAATTACTATATTGTATTTTACAATTATTCCATCCATGGAAAATATCCCTAATCCATGCAGGGAGGATGGTGCAATGTGATACGTCGTATTGTTTACAATGAATTGAATGTATAACAAAGGTAGTTCCTTAGGTCCCCATTGTTTCACCAGATGTTTATACTTGAGTGGCACCTCCATGCCTCCTATGCTCTCATCATAATAAGATATTGATCCTCCTTCGACAAGAAAAAAATCGATGCGTCTACAAAATTTTCTTTTGACCTTTTCACCTCTAGTGGTCCTTGTTCGCGTATCATATGATCTACTAGATGCAGTCGCATTTCCCTCGACTATTTTTCCTGAGCTTCCCTCACTCAACGAAAAAATATCTGACAGGTACCTATTTAGTTGTACCTTCAATCAATTGAATCAGATATATAGTTAGCTAGGATTGTAAGAATATAGTGAGATATCTAAAATGATACAATGAAATCATCACCTCTCCTAATTAACTTAACCACATTGCAACTATGCTAAGTGATTAAAGAAGTTATTTTTTGTTTTCTGTCAAAGGTCCTCTATTTCAAACTTATTTTTATGCTAATTTTGAGTGACAAAATATTGGTTCAAAATCCCCTAAGTGGGTGTGGAAGATTCCAAGTGCAATTAATGGGTGATTTTGATGTCATAGATACACCCCTCATTGTGTGATATCTTACTGAAGTGATTCTATAAGAACTATTCCCCCCCCCGCAACAAAAAAAATATGTGAAAGACAATTTTATAAGATGTTAAGAGAACGAGATGAGGAAGAAGAGAGTGAGGAGGAAATATTTTCCACTACATTTATCATTGAGAAGGCATTGATTCAATGTTTGATTATGTCATCCAGAGAATGTCCAACGTCAAGAGGACAAGGGAAGTCTTATCATGCAAACAAATGACTATTCATGGGGCCCTTAGAGGAGGAACAATCCACTCCAAGGGTACAAAATGATTGTTCTCTCTTCTAACATAAGAGGCTTAGGGAGTGTCTATAAAAGAAACTATGTAAACAAAATTGTAGCAACAAATAACAGAAAGATTATTTTGATTCAGAAAATAATTAAAAAATTCCTTGTGGTTGAAGAAATTGTTGTTAGTATAGATATAATTAGTACATGGATAGGAGAAGCATGTCCCTTTGACCATGTCCCTATTTTCCTATTACTACAAAAACCACATGTCCTTTTAAGCTCAACTCACATTGGTTGAAGGAACTTGAGTTTCAAAGACCTAGTTTGAAATGAATGAAAATGTTATGATAGGTAGTTGGTGGATTTTGCAAAGTTACTCTTGTTTTTTGAAAACCTAAAAAGAATCAAAAGGAATCTAGAAAGAAAACAACCCCATGTGCTGCAAACTGCTTAGACCTCATGCCTATACCTCATGCTTTGTTGATGATAGATGTATTAAGCATGAATGAAGTTGCAACTAACTACTTCAATTTGACCATTTTTCTGGGGTTGAAAAAATGTAGAAAAGAGTAATTGACAACCTAAAAGGTTCCATAATGATTTCCAAAAGTGATTGAGAAATTGAGAGTTGCGATCATAAATGATGGCCAAAGGTTAAAAAATAATCCATACAGGTTAAAATAAGAGTTTGACAACTTTAGAGGCACCAATAGTGTTGTGGCAAGTTACAAATACTAGCTTCTTCAAGAATTTGTATAGTATTTCAAAGATTCAATCATGTTTGCATTGGGTGGTAGGATAACCACTAACAAAATCCATGAAGGGAATTGGAAATGGTTGTTACAACCCAAGCTCTTTATTTGTAAGTTTTCTTTGACTACAATGTGAACATGTCTTGATATATGTTAAATTTGGCAGCATTGATAGTCATTCTCGAATGAGAGGCCATGTGAGCCACCCTGAGGCTAGCCAAGGAGATTTGGCGAATCAACCAGTCTTGTGAGGTATTGGAAAAATCCATAGGGAACATACAACCTCTGCGAGTCAAACCAAGAGTCAAGATGAACAAGATGCTATATGATCTTGTGAGTCTATCTAAGGTAAATGAAGAAACCTTGTAAGTCTAAGAAAAAAGTCGAGATGTAAGTCTAATGAAAAATTCAGGGGGAACGTACAACCTCTGTGAGAATAGGAAGACTAGTACAAAAGTTAGGGGGAACATACAACCTTTGTGAGCCTAGTCAAGCCCTATGAGCCATGAGAAAAAGTCAGGGAATCTAGCAAATGTTAGGTTGAACGTAAAATTCCTATGAGCTAGAAACAAACATGCAGAGGCTAGGTGGATGATAATATTTCAGTGAAAATATTGTTGTAATATAATGGAAGAAGGAGAAAACAACTAACTGCATTCAAAGCATCAACTAGGATGAATTATGACTGTGTTTTTTAGAGGAAATTACAGTACTTAATTGCTTGATCTAGAGCATCAAAATCAAATGAATTACAAACCATTACTTTCCAATTAAGTATATGCAAGTTACAGATGAAATGAAAACAAAAATAGGAAAACACATACACAAGAGAGAGTCACACACTTCATATCATTACCACAAGAATATTTGGTAAGAGTAGCTATGTACTTCTGACTCATATTCCATTAAATTTTTTAGAAAATTACAAAGATGCTAAAAAATATGTCTCTTCTATGCTTTTCCAAGCCTTAGTACATTCAAAATTACAAAATATAAAGGCAAAAAATATTCCCCAAGCCGAGGAGGTCGAGCTCAACAACTATCCTACAGTTTGGGTTTAGTTACATTGAAAATAGGAACTAACCGCTATAATATATAAGTTAACTTATTACATAAAAATCATCATAACAACTTTGACAAATAAGACATCTAACTCTCTATCTTCATGCCATCGATATCTGGAGTTGTTGTGGGTGATCTGGTATAGGTGGATATGCTTTGCAGTTGATTTGGATGATGATCTGGTTGCCTTGTCATAGTTGCATGACGTGTGGATGCAGTTCGCTACGCAACTGAGTTCTTCATCACTTGCAAAATGAGTTCCCTGTTTCCATTTTATCCACTTGTTTGACCTAGAGATAGCACCTAATGTGATCAAAATCGATGTGATCAAAATCTGGACCAGGGGTCAAATTTTAGCTCAAAAATCAACGTTCTCGGAATTGCCTCAAATCAGACGTGAGCGTAGCCCTCGTTGTCACGAACCCAATGCAACTCATTTCATCTCAAACGAACGTCGGGAGCGAGAGATACTGCGATCTGTTTGAATCGTCAAACAGGCAAAAAAAAGGATGCTGATTGTACAGTCCGTACAGTCCGTATAGGATGATGTGGCAGAGTCCGTACATGATGACATGGCGACTGTACGATGACACAACACCTGATGATGTGGTGGTTTATGATTAGATGACAATTGGGTGAATGTTATTGTGACACGTGGCATCATTTGGGTGAATGGTAAGGTGCCATGTGGCCCAGTCATGGGCTACCACGTGGCACCCCTTTATTGGCTGTTGGTGTTTGGTTTGTTTATTAAAATTTTATGGAGGCCGTGGGGTTCGACCCCTAGACCTCCCCCACCGACAAAGCACTTTAGCAAAGGCCTCTATACCAATACATCACGATTTGTTCTTTGTTTTATATATGTTTTAATATATATAAAAGTTTGTTTGGTGTAATAGTTGGCAGGGTGGTCGGGCCGGGGCTTAGCCCTGGCCCGCGATCGTATTATCATATGCTATGTGACCATGTCCTATGTGAAAAAGGGCGCAGGTTTGATGTTTATAAACCACGGTTTTATGGTGTGGTCCATGTGCCCACGACCTGGAGCGGAGGGAGTTATACGGTTATGTAACAGTTTAGCCCCTTTTGCTTTTTGTATGAGGTCGTATGACCATATGCCCGAGTGCTTGACAGTTAGGGGCTGGAGGTGCCCTAACCGTTCTACGGTTTGCACCGTTGGCATGGTTGCACCC
>CBVK0100097978.1:0-30040 GCA_900067695.1 Picea abies
AAATATAATAGGTCTAACATCAAAAAGGGGTCCAGATCACTTGCGAGCAAGTGTCCTCAAATAATAAGTGTTCTCAGTGCGCCAGAGCGGGATGTTACATAAATTCCCCTCCTCTATTTGATCTTACTACCTTTAACCTATTTCCTGTTTGATTCTTAGTTAAAGATTTAAATATTTTAAATTTCTCAAATGCTTCATCTTTTTCTTTGAGAAAAGAAACCCAAGTGAGTCTGGAATAATCATCACTGATCAACATGAAGTAGTTTTCCTTCCCTGTGCCTTGCTTTCTTGATGGTCCACATAAATCCATATGAACTAATGGGAGTGGTTTCTCTGTTGAAGTAGAGCTCTTTGATTTAAACTATGTCCTGGTTAGCTTTCCTACTTAGCAGGGTTTACACACAGAATATTGTGGATTTGATATTCTCAGAATATCTTTTACTGCCTCAAGGTTTTTGAGCTTTATTAAGTGGTCAAAGTTTAGATGTCCAAGTCTCCTATTCCATAAATAGCTTTCATCATGTATGCTTAGATGATACTCTAATCTATCTTCTTTCAGCACATATACACTATTCTTTGTCCTTATACCTTTAGCCACCACTTGGCCTGAGTTTACAGACTTTATCTTACAATCTTTGGAAGTGAACACCACTTCACATCCTCTATCACATATTTGACTTACACTAAGAAAATTATGTTTCAACCCATCTACAAGAAGAACATCCTAGGATTTTCCTTTACCATTACTCAAACTCACCATCCCTTTACCCTTGATTTTACCTGGTTCATCATTTCCAAAGGTCACATTTCCTTCTTTTATTTTACTTATAGACATAAGCTTATCCTTATCTCTAGTCATGTGCTTGGAACATCCACTGTCTATATACCAGGGGTCTTTTTGTTTTAGAGTTGAAAGTACTAGACCACATTTTTCACTATATTTGTTTTTCCATGTGCTGGCATTTCTAGCTAAGCGTTTTATCCTTGGATTTGATTTGTAATTCTTCAGATGGAAGTTTGCAGCTTTGTGGCCGAAGTTATCAGAGTTATAGCATTCGATCTCAATGTTCAATACGTAAAAGTGATTGGTGCAAATTTGTATACTCATTGATTGTTTAGTTCTATGTTGCGAAGATTGTTTATTTCTAGATCTCCTCAGTTGCATGTCTCTAAACTTAATTTGACAATTTGCAATCTTATGACCAAAATTAGAGTAGTAAAAACAGTAACCATTGAAGAAATTTTGGTACCTGAAGGATGGCGTTCTTACTAGCATTTTTTTCTCTAGCTTCTGAGATATTTATTTTTTAACAGGGATCATCTTGTCTTTATTGGCTCTTGGTGGAAGATTACCTACAGGGTCTGATTGTCTGTTGACTTGGAACTTGATCATCTTTACTGACTCTTTGTTTTTTGGATGTTTGCTGCTTGAACCACTTACATAGCCTAAACCAATCTTCAACAAAGGAGATCAATGTTTGTCGGAATGTCATTTAATTCTTCTGAGGCTTTAAGTCTTCGAAGATTTTGGATATACAATGATTTAAACTTTTTCATCTCTTTCTTGGTTCTTACTACCTCTTCAACCAAGGCTTGACATCTTTCCTTATTCTTTGATAACTATTGTTTCAGAATGTTATCTATTTTCTTTACCTCTTATAATTCCACTATTAGCAAGGAAAAGTCTTCATTAGGTTTTTTACTGTCTTTCTCGAACTGTATCAACAATTGGTTTTTCTTCTTCTTCTTAAATCTGAGTCTAGCAATTTCTTCTAGAGCATTGATCAATTCTCCTTCCAAGTCAACCATAACTTCTTCATCAACAACATCACTTCATGTTATTTTATTATCATAGTCCTCCTTGGACATAAGAATAAATTCATTAACCTTATCTTCACAAGAAGAATCACTATCTGTGTCTCCTGAAGAGTTATCATTGTTTACACATAAGCTTTTCTTTTTACCAAATCTCTTGGATTTGTACTTCTCTTCAACTTTAGTGTTTTGGTTCTTATTCTTGTGTGGACACTTAGATGCAAAGTGACCTATCTTTCCATAGTTAAAACATTTGAAGGGAAACTTCCCTTGGTACTTTCGTGATCCTTTCTTTAGTATTCTCACAAATTTTGCTTCAATTTCATCAGTCTCAAAATCCTAATTCTTATCTAGTTTAAATGATGTTTCTCTAGAGGTGGGTTTATCTTTACCTATCCTCATTTCATAAGAAGTCAGAGTTCCTAGTAGTTGGTAAATAGGTATATATTTTAGATCATTAATTTCTTCTATAGCAAATACCTTTGGGTTGAACCTATCTGGCAGAGATCTCAAAATTTTCTTAACTAAAGAGACATCCTCAATTTTTTCACCAATTCATTTCATTGCATTTACTAGTTCTTCAACTCTCAGAAAGTACTTCCCAAAAGTTTCATCCTCTTTCATATTTATCTATTCAAATTATAATCTATAGGTTTGAAGCTTGGCATCCTTTACCTTCTCATTACCTTCATAACTGCTAATGCATTTGTCCCACATTTCTTTGGCAGATTCTAAGTGCATAAATTTTACAAATTTTTCTTCTTCAAGCCCACTCAGAATAACATTCATAGCCTTAGTGTTGAAGCTGAATTGTATCTTGTCATCCTTAGAAGCTAGTACATTTGTCTTTACATAACCAGTCTCTACTAGATCCTAGACATCTACACCTAAAGCCATTATGTAGGTTCCCATCCTAACTTTCCAGAAGGCAAAGTTTGTTCCATTGAACATGGGGGCCTTATTACTTGAAGTTCCTTCATGGATAGTCATGTTTAAGCTCTAGAATCTACTCTTAGATAAAAGGAACCTGCTCTCATACCAATTGTTAGAAAATTGAGAGGGGGGGTGAATCAATTATTACTGTGCTTAAACAACTATATGCATTTTAAACTAATTACATAAAACTTAATGATGATCACAATAATTTAGGGAAGAAAGTGATAGAGTTTTCAACATTAATCACACACATGAAGTATACAGAGACATATATTCCTGAGGAAACCCATAAAGGGAGAAAACCTCTTCTTCTTAATATGATAAGTAGTCTTTATTTTCTGTACATTGTCATTCTTATGAGCACCCACTCTTTGGGAGGCTACCACCTCTGTTTTACAATCTTCAACTTGTTGAGAGCACCAACTCTTTGGTTTCTCTAGAACCCACTAGAAGGAAGCAACAAATCCCTGAGTGTTCCAACACCAACTGGATGGAAGCACCAACTTCTAGTCACACAGGAATCAACCTGTATAATAGAGAACAATGGTTCTCCCTTGCACCACCCTACCACCCTGGTTTTTATGGATGGAACTAGATGGAAGCTACAACTTCATGTGTTCAAGCACCCACTTGAAACTCTGAGGACAACAATCCTCCCTAGCACCTCCATACCACCCTCAGATATAAATCTTTGCTTGCTGAAAGTTATTACAGTGATACAACATTTATCAATGACTTACCAGTCTTATCACTGTTCTGATACACTGCTCTTCTCTGCCTACATCACTATCTTTCTGCTCGCATCTTCTTATGATTTATTCATTGTGTACCATATCTGTTCTATGCATTATGCCTCCCCTCTGCACTTTCTTACTTTGTTCATGTTGTATACTTCATTACATACAGTTCAAATTGTTTTACAAAGAAACAACAACCTTCCTCTGTATCGACATCTTTCTTTTATTCATGCTCTCATCATTTGTTACACTCTACATATCCAACGCTTAATGTTGAGAATCTCAGAATGCTCAAGAGCCATGATTCCAACGCTCATGAAAAATGATTCAGCTGGTCAGGAACAATGATTCAGTTAGTGTAACTGAATCGTAACTAATCAAGAACTCATGAGATGAAACAACAACCCTTAGATCAGATTTTGTTTGACCAACATTGTTGGATTATGTTAGCATGTTTACAGATAGAGTATGCTTGTCATTGATGGAAAGAGCAACAATGATGATGGCATGATTATAAGCAAAGTGTGCATAGAAAGAAAAACAACAAAGACACTGAAGGTTTACAAGAAGAGTGGGCATGGAAATAACAACAACGAATACACAGAAGAGCAAGCTCGAGAATCTCAGGAGGAATAACGCAAAGTTGCACGCATAGTGCAAGTGTGTGCCAGGTTCGAGGGAAACATTTTCCAAAGCTCAAGAGAGATATCTTTTTGAGACGCACAGAAGAGATCCGATATATTAAGGCTCTTAGAAGGATCAAAGGTCGCATAACCTTTGACACTTAGAAATTATTCCAAGTCGGGAGGATGCATAAGCTCAGGAGGACGAGTGACAATGGTCGTTGGATCAACAATCCCGAATGCTTGATGGTCGTAAGATCAGAGTCCAGATAGGAGGAGCACGTAGAGAGGAGATTAGACCTCAACCGTTGGATCAGAGCATGAAGGACTAGAAACCGTTGGATATAGTATAACTGAGAAGAGGATAATGGCCAAGAGGCATCCTCCAGTTCATTGAAATGTGAAATCATGATGATATATGAACCATTGGATATAGAGGACGCATGGCGAGAGATCGACATTTCATTGAATCGCAAACAGGAGAAGTCAGAGGTGAGAGTTGTAGTAACTAGCGATATGTGAAGTTGTGAAATGATTTGGGTCGTTGGATCTAGAGGACACGTGGCGAGAGATCAACATTTCATTGACTCGTGAGATAGAAAAGTCAAAGGTGAGTTGTCCTCCAAATTCGTGAAACGTGAAGTCCTGATAAGATCTGAAGCATTGGAAGATAGAGGGTTGTGGGCCATTGATCTGGAGAAAGTTTCAGAAAATCGGGAGTCGGGAGTTGGAAGAGTCATGCTTGGCTCACATTCAAACACTCGAAACGCGAAGTTGTGATTTGATCAGCTGTCAGATCAATTTAGAGTGGAAGGAAAGAATAATCTAGCAAAGTTGCATCGCAGAAAGATCGAGTCATTGACCCAACATCTGGATCAAATAAACAACATTCACTTCGGATATAGAGATGTGAAGAGTTTACACTCAGTAAAGATTGAAATTTTAAATCCCTGGAATGTGAAGTTCTGTCAACCGTTAGATCCGGAGATTAGAAAATGACTGTTAGATCATGGAATACCATGTCAGTATACCACATTAGCAAGGACAGGTGGAAGACTACATCACCGAGGACACATGTCAGTAGATTGTCATCTCCGGGAAAAAGAAAAGGAAGGATGAATGAGAGTTTGAGAATTGAAATCTCTGAAGTCCAGCGACATGAAGGAGATCTCGACCATTGATTCGAGAGGGAAAAACATTGTTGGATCATGGACTCCAGGTGAAATGATCTGGGAGAAAATGAGAACCTGAGAATTGAAACTCCAGGAGCCCGTATCGCAAAACCAATCTCGTTCGTTGGTTTGGAGGGATACGTGTCATCTAATTGCTGAGACCAAGGATTGTACGTGGAAAAAGGAAAGAAGGCAGAGTCATCGATTGAAGAGGATAGATGTCAGCAGATCTTCCATTCTGGAAGATATCCAGTCAACAACAATAGGGTTTGAGAGTTGAAACTCCCGGAGCCCGGATCACAAAGGAAACCTTAGCCATTGATGGAGGAAGGAGAAATCTAGTCCACAGAATTGAGAGGACATATCTGAACCATCCGTTCAGGATTATCATCAAGATCGTGAGATCGACGGTCGTGCTCCATGGCGGGATAAGAACATGCTCGATCCTTAATCTTTCATGAGAAAGCCTCAATTGATACCACGGTTTTGGAGAAAGGACGCATGGAGGCTCGTGGTGAATTGTGGGGAGAAAAGTAGTTTGTTCTAAACCACCTTTAGATGCCCCTACAATTTCTTGGTCACATGAAGCTCATAGCCCAAGGTCATATCATGAAACATAGCCAGTGCTCAGTAGAAAAAATTTGAGAAGTACCTTCTAAATAAGACCATGGTCACCACCGATGGTCATGTGAAAGGAAGGGGCTTACCCAGAAAAGCTAGCACCCACTGTGTAGATTTCTCAAAAAGGGAAAAAGGTGCCAAATACATGAGCACACAAAGATTCTCTCAGTAACTACTAGATATGGAATGATTGTGACTACATAAAATGACTGATTACATCTACCAGAGTTTGAATAATCTCAAGGTGATCATCAGAGAAGATGAAGAGTCTTGAGGTAACTGCTAGTGGAATGAAGACTCATCATAGAGACGATTGACATATGGAAAAACGTCGAAGATTGTAGCTGCCAGAGAAGCCAAAGAATCTTAGGAATGGAAAATAATGATGAACAGTCTTATCATAAAGGCCATGGATGAAGAAAAGACTTAGATTAATCGCCAAAGGGGATGGAGAGTTAACTATATGATCTGGTAGAGGACATGGAATTATAAATATACATAGAACAGAGAAGAGGAATTTGTTTTTATTGAGAGTAATTCATGCGGGTAGAAGCATGCATCATGCAGGAGCAGAAGCATCGAAGAATAAAGGAACAAAAATGCATATCTGAGAGAAGAACAGAAAGCACAGTAGACGCGAGGCAAGATACACTGATGCAGGAAGAGGAGAGAAGTGTAGCAGAATAGTGATGAGACTGGTAAACCATAGATAAATGCTATATCACTATGATAAAGTTGTAAAAATCAAATATTTATATTCGAGGGTGGTAGGGAGGTGCTAGGGAGGACTGTTGTCCTCAGATTTTCAAGTGGGTGCTTGAACACAGGGAGTTGTATCTTCCATCTGGTTCCAGCCAATGAAACCAGGGTGGTAGGGTGGTGCAAGGGAGAACTATTGTTATTTGTTATACAGGTCAGTGCCTGTGTGACTGGAAGTTGGTGCTTCCATCCAGTTGGTGTTAGAAGACTTAGGGAGTTGGTGCTTCCTTCTAGTGGGTGCTAGAGAAACCAGGGAGTTCGTGCTTCCTTCTAGTGGGTGCTAGAGAAACTAGAGATTTGGTGCTCTCAACAAGTTGCAGCTTAGAAAATAGAGGTGGTAGCCTCACAATGAGTAGGTTCTCATAAGAATGATAATGTACAGAAAATAAAGATTACTTATCATATCAAGAAGGAGAGTTTTTTACCCTTTATGGGTTTCCTCAAGAAATATTTGTGTCTGTATATTTGAGGTGTGTGATTGATGTTGAATGTTCTATTGCTTACCTCCCTGCATTATTGTGATTGTCATTGAGTTCTCTGTAAATAATTTAAAATAAGAATAATTGTTTAAGCACGGTAACAACTGATTCATCCCCCCCCTCTCAGTTCTCCAAAAGATTATACTTCGTAGAGGCTTTTTGAGCCACAGGTCCTCGTTAACTTTATTTAAATCTCTTATATCACATGACCAATGGTGATGAACAGATGCTAGGCATATAGATCACTTGAGCACTTATCAATTCAATGGTCATTATTCAATCTTATGATAAGATTGATGGCTAACAAAACTTTGCCCTTCAGAACTTTGGGTTTTCAACTTTTCAAACCTTTGAATAAGATCAGACAGTTTATTTCATGGAAACAAATCAATGGTAAGATTTGATCCTTACACTCATCCTTTCATTGTTCAAGCCGACGGTTAGGAATTAATCAAACATTGAGATGGAAGGCTATCAGAACTTCTCCCTTCAAAAATTAGGGATTTCAACTTTTCAAACTTACACTATCCTTCCACAATACTATGATCAACAACTGAGAATACACCCGAAGTGATATTTCAGATTGGATGACTCTTGTCCTTTCTGACATGGTCTGTTAACGTAGTCTGACACATGTCCTTGTTGACATGGTCTGCCACGTATCCTTGATGACATGGTTTGATGACGTGATCTTCGATATGTCCTTTGTTGACGTGGTCTGCCACATGTCCTTCCGGACGAGGTTCACTGACATAATATAATGATGTAGATCTCGTTGATCTAATGATCATCGTATGTTCTCCAGATTCGACAGTTCTTATTCATTTCAGATTTCTGTCTCTGTGGGCTTCGGGTTTTTCAAATATAAAACCGAAAAATATGAAGTGATATTTTTCGGGAGCTTAACCTCCTTGCATCTTTATATCCAAACTAAATGTTGTTCATCGATCATGATCATGGATCGATGGCTCGATTTCTTTGCGATGCAACTCTTCTATATTATCATGTCCTTCCACTTAGAATGATCCAACGAATGATAAAAATTCCCATAAATGAGATCTCATATCTTTTACCTTGCTTATCCTATCCTTCCACTCTAAATGATCTGACGACTGACGGGAATTCAAGTTTGATCTGATGGCTAACACGTATTTGGATAATCAAACTCTCATCCCTTTTACATCGCTTAACCTATCCTTCCACTTTAAAATGATCTGACAGTTGATAGTAATTTGGGTTTGATCTGACGGCTGACAGGTATTCAGATGATCAAATTCTCAACCCTTTAGCCTCACTTATCCTATCCTTTCACTTAAAGGGATCCGACGGTTATGAAGATTCTCCAAGAATATCAATGATCAAGGATGGTTGCGTAACCACAAATTGCGAGTGATTTAACTCGTAACCAAAACTCTGCAATTTGATGTTGTACATCCTTGGTGATTCAACCACAATCGTCAATCTTCGAGACTAAAATATTTGACGCTCCTGACTGATTGCGGGATTGGAACTAGCACAATATTTAATTCTCCTTCCGATCTCCACAATCTATCTCTGTTGTTGATCTAGAGATTCCGCATCCAACAGTCACAACTCAATCCGACTTAATATGATCACTTCTTAGATCAACCATAGTCATTGATATCCAAGTCTAGGAGATCTAACAATCTAGACAAATTATGGGATTGGAACTAGTGAGTTGTTTAATTATTCTATCTCTCCCTACAATTCATTTGGCGATTACGCATCCGATGGTCACAACTCAATTTGACTTAATCTGATCACTTGTTGGATCAACCATAGTCATTGATATTCGAGTCTATGAGATCTGACGATCTAGACCAATTGCAGGATTGGAACTAGCGATTTGTTTAATTCTTCTTTCGATTCCCACAATTCATCCCCGTCGTTGATCTGACTTGTTGATCTGATGGTCACAATCCTCCAATGGTCCTCAATCCCACAGTCACTCATGTGACTGATGTCTTTTATATGAGACAATCAATACTGTTAATTTCTTGATCGGACGACTACTAAGACTTCTCACCCTGAGCTTACGCTTTTACTTCCAAGATTTTATCTCTGCATATTGTTCGCTCCTCCTCCTGAGATTACATTTTTTATTCTAAGCTTTGATATTTTCTTACTGTTCGTTCCTCCTCCTCAACTTATGCTTTTCTTGTTTTCCATCATTGTTGTTGTTATTGCCATCAATGACAAGCACACTCTTCCTGTAAAATATGCCAACATGTAGAATATCACTATATTCAACTGAATGAACCTCTCCATAACCATTTCTAGTGTCAAATCAGGGAAAGGGTACACTCACATCATTTTCTTCATCAATATTGAATGTTGTATCCCACCGAGTGCTTCCACACTCATCGCCATAACCATCGCTAGCCTCTCGTAACTCTAGAATTACACCACTAAGAAGTTGCATAATGTTTTGACTGACCATTGAAGAAACACCATCTTCTTCATGAGGCGGAAGTGGTCGATCATGCTGAGTGCTTCCACAGTCATCACAATCAATACTGAAATCCTTTCTGAACCTCAGACATACACCACCAGGAAACTGTGTTATGTTCTGATGGATTAACAAAAGGATAGATGCATCATGCAGCATGATGGTTGTAACCATATCTTTCCATGGGCTAGGCGTCTGCTCCACCATGCCAATCACGCTAGTTGATGAGATGGGAGGCACCCCATCCAAAGAAATATTAAAGATATTTGTTTTTGTAAATAAAAGTTTGTATTTCCTTAAAATATTTTCAAAACAACATACACAACAAAATGTGCCACCTGTCCTACCATACATATGGAAAACAAAACATGTGGTGCTCTGTCAAATTTTTGCTGGAGTCTGGTACATGATGAAATTATTACACTTTGTAACTGTTTATCTACAGCCATGGTTGTTCTAAACAAAAAAACAAAATAACAGTAAAGGGATTTAGAATTTGAGGGAACCCAAATTGCCATCAGCCTTGGTTGGTCGCATAGAGAACATGAAGGGATGGCAGCATATTGGGCACTTTTTCTTCCCTAGATTGCTTGATAGGGTGTCGAACATTACATTTAAGCACTGTGAGAAGGTCATTTGATGGTGAAGCTGCTCCATGGAATCTCGTTCCATATCAAAGATTAATTGCAGATGCTCCTGTGAGAGGCACCATGATCTGGGTGAAGCTAGGACAAAAGGAACTAGTGGTGGAGAGTCTCCTCAAAGATGAACCACTTCTTCCTGTGGAACCTCACTGGGAAATTGTTCCTCAATAGGGAAGCTAACTAGGTATCTAGCCAAGTCATCTTCCATGGGAGGATGTCCAAATGTAAGGGGTGGAGTCAAAATATCTGAAATATAGAAGAGAAAGGAGTGTGTGGGTTCGAGAGGAAGTTCCTAGGGGATTTCTTTCTCAAGATACACCATGGGCTAGTCATCCTCCGTCCAATTTTAGGTGGAGCCCGGTGGGAAGTTCAAAGGGGACCCAATAAGGTGATCTTGAGAAGTTGGGGACGTAATTGGTTCTGTGGGAGGCCCAGGATGGTGATGTCAAGAAACAAAGTTGTAGTAGGCCATTCCACTCTTGGGTTTTCCCCTTTCTCTGGGAATTGGGAAGGCTAGGGAGGAGAAAGAAAAAAGGAGGAGGAGCGGACACACAGAGGATGAAAAAATCAAGTGGGAGAGAGACACCTGAGTCGAAATTCGAACAAAAACTAGAAAAATGAAACAATTGTCGATGTTTACCTTCATGTTTCTCTCCTCCTTGATATGTAAGTTCTCTATTAAAATCGATTTGACATAAGGTAGGAAATTTGTACCAGGCTTGGCATGATCTAGCTCACACTTTGAGGGAGCCATTAATTCAATCTTCCCATAGAGGCACACCAACGTCCCATTTGCTTGCAGGAATTTCATGTGAAATGGATGGAGGGGGGATGGTGCCTGGGGATATTAACTCTCGTTTTTGCATGGTCGTTAGATGTCACCCCATCCCGGGGAATATTAAATATATTGTTATGTCTAAATGTAAGGAGAATTTGTTGTGTGTTAAATAATTAGAGGATATAAAATAAATTAATATACTATATGGAGGTGATCAACCATAATCTAGAAGATCAAAACTATCTCTTTAAAATAAAGAGGGAAATAAACATTGCTAAAATAAGAAAAAAATCTCACTACCTCCATAGTGAAACAATGAGTTAGACAATTCCTAAAATGTCTCGGATCAAAAGAATTTTTCATCTTTGTAGCAATAAGAGGGTTGAAGAAAAAATAACTTTCTCTTAGAATGTATTGCACACAATCACAATATATCATAATTTCAATAACCTTCTTAATATTTTAACTCATAAAAAATATGATGATTTAGAAATACTTCTCTTAAATATTTTTCAATATATATATATTTTTTAAAAATGAATTAATTTCACATCTTTAGTATTAATGGACATTACCCCTCGTCATCACCATTCTATTTGAAAACTATGAATATTATGCACTCACGAATAAATGTTAAATAAATTGAAATATATATATGTATTAATGGACATTAACCCTCGTCATTCCCATTCTATTTGAAAACTATAAATATTATGCACTCACGAATAAAAGTTAAATAAATTGATATATATATGTTTGGATTGAAAGTATTTTAAATTTATCGGGCCTCTCTTGATATAAAGTGTTCTAAGTTTATTACGTCACTATTGCCTCTTTATTGATTCACTTTACCTTTAAAAATAGAGTATGAGAATCCATTCTCACTTTTTGCAATGTCCTTCCCATGTTTTATATATTTCCTAAAAAGTTAGGGTTTTATGTTTTGGGTTTATTTGTTAGTTGTTTTTTTATTTTTTATTAAATAATTTGTTTTTAGAGTGAATTTAAAAAGGCATACAATCTTTTTATTGATTTTTTTTTTATTATGTAAATATTACAAATATTTATAATCAATATTCTAATTAATTAAATAAAATTATAATTATTTTTAAAATTTCTATTAAATTTTAAAAAAATTAAACAAAATTATATTTATCCATTTTTCAATTTATTTTGTATCATATAACATTACAATACAACAACATTACAATACAACATGAGTGGGCCTAATGGTTAAGAACATGTGTTTCATTCTAAGAGGTTACAAGTTCAAATCCAGAAGGCAGTAGGGTATGTATACCTTACCATTCAAATTGTTGGGGGTCCCTTGTCCCACAAACAAGGGGGTTTTTAAAAAATGTAATGATAATTGAACTTACACTAATTATGATATAATGATATTTATTTGAGAAAACATATGGAAAGTTCTATAAAGAGTAACTTTATATTTGTTGAACACTTAAGGTATATGTTAAATGTTATGTTAGGTATAAACGTCTTATAGTTTAAATTTATTAATATATATTTTTTTGTTTGTTAGTTTGTCCGTGGCATGTGCGACTAATATGTGGCTTAGAAACCACGAATCAGGGGCATCTAAGTCGTCAAAATAACCTGGGGATCACACCGGCCTGAGCCACACCAACCCTTAACATGGTTGGACTTTTTATCCCCACAGGTTTCTAATCGATGACTTTAACATCACGGAGTGCCTTAACAACACACTCCATCACCTTGGGGAATTAAATTTATTAATATATGTATAGGTAATAATAAAAAATAAATTAAAGAAATTCAATTCAATTTTTATCTTTTAAATATGGATGTATGTTTCCACACTCTGTCATAATTTTAAGAATATTTTCTCGATAAAACTATGTATAAACTATTGAAATGTTTAATGTTTAGAATGGACATTGTTATGAGATAAAAGGAGATTAATAAATAATAAAAAAAATTGAGAGGAGATTAAAAAATAAGTTAAGGAGAAAAGTCAAAGCTTAAAAAAACAAAATGAAAACAAAGATATTGTGAGAAAATTAAAGACATAATGACATGATTAGGAAAATAGGGAATTCAAAGATGTGATGGGGTACGAGTCTAGGAGATATATGGAAATGAAAGAATTAGATCCCAAAGAAAAATATAATTTAGAAGGAAAAAATTGTGAAAGGATCTAAACAATCAAGTTAATGACATCTATATAGAGGAAGTTTGATGATCAAGGTGCTGAATGGTGGGATTTCAATGAGTTGAGAAGAGTAATGAAGAGAAGAGGCTAAAAATATTTTTTGGTCAAAACAAATTAGATGCTTCGAATTAAAGGAGGTATCGACGATAGCTGACTTTGAGATTCGGTTGTGGATAGTGTCATCTATATTCTCTTTGAGTCAGGATTTGAAGGATTTGCCAGTTTGAACTATATAAGATTTACCACAAGAGCAAGGAATTTGGTAAACTCTTTGTCCAAGCATCGGGTCGTATTTACCTTTAACATTTGAAAAACATTGTTTGAGGGTTTTCTATGGTTTCAACAGGGTCTTGATATTCTTATTAGCCAAATGTTTGGAGATATGATCAATGGTTCCTTGGATATAGGGGAGAGAAATGAGAGCATGAGGTGAAGAGGAGGATGAGGAGATTTTTGGTTTCGAATTGTTGGTTGAGTGGAAGGAATGGTTAATTTGAGAGATAGAGAGTAGCCCTTAGATATGAAGGCCTCAGTTAAATGGGATTTTCCCCACACAAGGAATTAAGGGTTACATATGTGAATGACTCACGTAACTAGTGTTTTTAAGAAAAACAATTTTTGTGTCGGATGATAGTGGGAGTTGGAATGAAAGTATCTTTCGATGTTATCCTTCTTCCTATAAAGACATCCAATAAGAATAAGGAGTTGTCATTTTAAATTTCCATAATAAATTAGATCATTTCCCAACTTTTCCTTCAAAATTGCATTTTTCTTGATGATCTAAGTGTTTCATTCAAATATATCTCTTAGTCTCTTGATAATGCCCCTCACATCTTTGAATTCCATATTTCCTATTCCTATTCCTATTGTTATGTCTTTAATTTTCTCATATTATATTTGTTTTCATTTCCTTTATTGAAGCTTTGACTTTTCTCCTTAAACCTTGGAAATTTCAAAAGCTCGAGTTATATCTTAAAAATCTTCTTAATAAGATGGTTGAAATTAAGTTTGTTATTCTTTATTTTATTTAGATCTTTAATAAATTTGGTATTAAGATAGATGTATAAACATACTTTTAATAATTAAAATATTTTTGATAAAATAAGAAAATAAATTAATAATAAAACTTGGTGACTAAGTCTTTTTCTAATTAATTATTAGAGATTTTCAATGAAGAGAAAAAAATATAAATAATACTAGAATTTAAGAAAATGATGGATACTATTATTATATTCTTCGTCCTTTCTTTATTTAGTAGATGCTATTATTATAATCCTTGTCCCTTTTTCCCTGTCTAAGGTTGAAGGCTAAACCAAGAAACATGAAGTCATATTATGTGTGCAATGACTACCCCATGATGAAACAATGCATTATATTATAAAGGAAAACAATACTACAATATACCATTAGTCCATTTCATTGAAATTGGAAAACAATATGCAGATTATCTTTTAAAATTAGCATCGTTTTGTGAACTCTTTTTGTGTCTTAGATTGTGTTATTTTGTGTCTCTTTATACCTTTAGGAAAAATCCTACATCATTACCACGTATGTTTATGCATCAAAGTGGTGTCGTTTTTGAATCAATTTTTAAAAGTGGAATCAATGGTAAAGTTTGAAGGGCGAGGATTGGGGTTTGCAGGTTAGGTGGCTAAGTAGGGCTGGTAAAATGAGCTAGGTTAGTGGGTAATGTTAGGTAACTTATTTGAGTTAGGTTTGTGTGCTAGCTGGATTAGTGGAGGTATATTATGTAAATTAATGGGGTAAGTAGAATTCAGGTGAGTTAATGAAGTTTGTAGAATGGCTTAATGGGTTAGATAGGTTAGGCCAATTATATATTCATATCTTATATCATGGTAGGTTATATGAGTTATGTAAGCTATGTGGGTTAGGTGGATTAGTGGGGTATATTATGTAAATTAATGGGGGTAAGTAGAATTCAGGTGAGTTAATGAAGTTTGTAGGATGGCTTAATGGGTTAGATAGGTTAGGCCAATTATATATTCATATCTTATATCATGGTAGGTTATATGAGTTATGTAAGCTGTGTGGGTTAGGTAGCTTAGGTTACATGATTTATGTCAGTTACATTGGTTAGATAAGTAAGTGGGTAGGTTAGATTATATAGGACAACGGATTAGTAGGATAGGTGGGTTTTTGGATTAGAAGGTTAAGTAGGTTATGTTGAGTACCTGAGGGGATAGTTGGGTTAGTGTGTTAGGTAGTTTATGGGTTATGTGGATTATATAGGTGTATGGGTTAAGAAGATTGTTTAGGTTTTTGGGATTGGTTGACTAATTGGAAAGTCTATGAGGGTTGGATGGGGTTAGCTAGGTTATTTTATTTAAGTGAGTTAGATTTTAGAAAGTTGTTTTGTAGTAGTTTAGTGAAGTAAACATATTAGGTGGGATAAGTAGGTAAAATTAGAAGGTTTAGTAGGTAGGATTTGTAACATCTTTATGTTGCACGCACTGAGCGAACTTATTATATGAGGACACTTTCTTGCAAGTGATCCAGATTATTATACTATTTTCCATTTGATTATGATTATGAGGTATTATGGATATGGCGATATGTTATTTTGTTGTATTGACATAGACAAGTGCTATTGACTAGGTTCTCCTGAGTGTGCAAGAATTTGGACCTCAAGGATGCATAGACATCGTTGAAAACCCCTGGACTTCGAATCGATTCAAGGAGTGGATTGTTGGGTTGAATATTGTTGATGTGACATATGTACATATGATTAGACGTTATGATGATTGATTACTATTACTGACATGATTCATTGATGGATGTAGGCTGATGATAGCTTGTTGACCAGACTCACATGTGGAGTAGAGTGGTCACTCATGACAACGATAAACTTTGAGGGAGAGGTGTGGGCTCAGCCCTGCCACAGCCTATAAGCACTCCCGCCGTGGCTCAAAATATAGGTTAACGATTACCTAGTTTGAGAAGACCCATGATGTCATGAGGTCAGACTGCGATAGTCGCTGACGATGATTATAAGGGGTACGTAATAAGGGAGGGGCCTTATTCTTTAGAGGCCCTTAATCTCCCACAAGATCACTTGGCGGAGTATTGACTCTAGGGGTTTTTGACGTCTACCAAAGTGAGTCAATAGGCGAGTGGCACCCTTGGAGCACGTAGTGTGTATTGAAGGTCATGTCATACAAGAAAAATGAAAAGAGGTGAGTGACACCTTTGGAGAACTTAGTGCATCCTCAAGGGCATGTCGTACAAGGAAAATGAAAAGAGGCGAGTGGTACTCTTGGAGCATGTAGTGCGTCCTGAAGGGCATGTCACGCAAGGAAAATGGAAAGAGGTGAGTGGCACCCTTAGAGCACATAGTGCATCCTAAAGGGAATGTCACACAAGGAAAACATAAAGATGCAAGTGGCACCCTTGGAGCACGTCATGTGTCCTTAACAACACGTCTCAATTTCAATGGGTAAGTGAATAAACCTAGTCAGCCTTAAAATGAATGATGTGATAAGTAAGATTTAAAAACAATTTTTACCTAATAAAAATGTCACCCATCCTAGTGAAATTAAAACCTAGGTCAAAGTAGAACAAGTGGTCAAAATAATAATAATAATAAATAAACATGTAACAAGAACGGGGGTAAGAAATTCAAATTAATTTATTAAAGTCAAAATTAAAATGGAGGGTTAAAATTAAAAAAGGGAAATGGTTGTTTTATCTACATGTGCTAATTTAATTTTTAATTAAAAAGAAAAGAGGATAAATGGTTGTTTTATCTACACCGGCTAAATTAATTTTTAATTAAAAAAGAAAAAGGGTAAATGGTTGTTTTATATACGCTTGCTAAATTGATTTTTAGTTAAAAAGGAAAAATGGAGAAACTTAAGAGAAATAGGAAACTTAAATAAAAAGAGGGAAACTTAAGGAAAGGGGAAAGGTAAATAAAAAGTTGAATGTCTATCTTAGTAAGGAATATTTCCTTTGGAACTTTCTAATTATGAACTCAACTCAGAATTATGTAAGGCATAAGTCATTTAAGAAGTGTAAGGGAATTTTGGGACACCTAGGAGCGTTTTTAGGAATGATTTTAGGTGGGTGAGGGAAATAGGAAATTAATAAAATTGATTTTCTAGTGCAACTAGGGGATGGGTGAGATGTGTATGGGGGAGGTTTTTCCTAATTCAAATTTATGAAAAATGAATTTAATGAGAAATTGGGAAACTAATTACTTAAAAAATCTAGAAAAATG
The DNA here is from genome assembly GCA_900067695.1 of Picea abies. Classification (NCBI taxonomy): domain Eukaryota; kingdom Viridiplantae; phylum Streptophyta; class Pinopsida; order Pinales; family Pinaceae; genus Picea; species Picea abies. The sequence continues at coordinate 17,463 of CBVK0100097978.1, forward strand.
ATGGAGGAGGAGGAGTATTGATCTGATATTTTTGCGTAACGTTACCCTGGTGAAATTTTACCTTGACTAAACTTTCTCTTGTGGGAGTTGGGATATCCATCCTGGGTAACAAGTGGTCGCTCGACCTTGCAAGGCAATTCAGGTGCTATAAGTTCTCTGGTATAGTGTGTGTGGCCCCTTTGCAGCTCGGGGGGCTTAAGGGGAAGAAGAGTACCCCTACAATTGATTGGGAGTTACCAGTGATATCACATCGGTTGGAAAGTGGGAGCTAGATGGAGCGAGTGTGAGACAACAACTTCAAAACATTCTTGTTTGGCTAAGGTACACCTGTTAAAGTCGTTACTTGCAATGAAATTCAATTTAAACATGTTATTTTTTATGCTCGGTTGAAGATTGCATTGCCATGAGCCTTCTTGCACCTGCTTTCCTACGGTATTGTAATCCCCTTGCTCATTTTATTTGAACGGATTTCTCATGGTGAAACCAACCTCCGATTGCAATGACTTCTCTATGTGTACTTTTATTGATTAATACATTGAAAATTTTCATTTTTTATCTTCTGTCCCTTATCCCTTTAGTTATTAGTCCACACCTAAACAATCGGAAAGGAGTCGAATCAACCATCATCACTTCGATGTTTAAAGACCTATAGATTCAAATGCATTTCTTTCCTATGCACGGATAATAAGTGAAGGATAAATTTCGGCTAGTTATCCGACCCTTAATTATCACTGTGTTTTTCTCTTATGATTAATCTCAATTCCTTGCGCCTTCTTGTAATCGATTAGTCTCTCTGTTTTGTTGATTCTTTTAAGATCTATCCATCTCTGCATTTCCTTGAAATATTATCTCTGCATTTCTTTGAACGATTACCGATGCATTTCCTTGAATCATTATCTCTACGTGAGATCGGAAGATATTTAATTAATTAATAAAATTGATTTTCTAGTGCAACTAGGGGATGGGTGAGATGTGTATGGGGGAGGTTTTTCCTAATTCAAATTTATGAAAAATGAATTTAATGAGAAATTGGGAAACTAATTACTTAAAAAATCTAGAAAAATGATGGAGGAGGAGGAGTATTGATCTGATATTTTTGCGTAACGTTACCCTGGTGAAATTTTACCTTGACTAAACTTTCTCTTGTGGGAGTTGGGATATCCATCCTGGGTAACAAGTGGTCGCTCGACCTTGCAAGGCAATTCAGGTGCTATAAGTTCTCTGGTATAGTGTGTGTGGCCCCTTTGCAGCTCGGGGGGCTTAAGGGGAAGAAGAGTACCCCTACAATTGATTGGGAGTTACCAGTGATATCACATCGGTTGGAAAGTGGGAGCTAGATGGAGCGAGTGTGAGACAACAACTTCAAAACATTCTTGTTTGGCTAAGGTACACCTGTTAAAGTCGTTACTTGCAATGAAATTCAATTTAAACATGTTATTTTTTATGCTCGGTTGAAGATTGCATTGCCATGAGCCTTCTTGCACCTGCTTTCCTACGGTATTGTAATCCCCTTGCTCATTTTATTTGAACGGATTTCTCATGGTGAAACCAACCTCCGATTGCAATGACTTCTCTATGTGTACTTTTATTGATTAATACATTGAAAATTTTCATTTTTTATCTTCTGTCCCTTATCCCTTTAGTTATTAGTCCACACCTAAACAATCGGAAAGGAGTCGAATCAACCATCATCACTTCGATGTTTAAAGACCTATAGATTCAAATGCATTTCTTTCCTATGCACGGATAATAAGTGAAGGATAAATTTCGGCTAGTTATCCGACCCTTAATTATCACTGTGTTTTTCTCTTATGATTAATCTCAATTCCTTGCGCCTTCTTGTAATCGATTAGTCTCTCTGTTTTGTTGATTCTTTTAAGATCTATCCATCTCTGCATTTCCTTGAAATATTATCTCTGCATTTCTTTGAACGATTACCGATGCATTTCCTTGAATCATTATCTCTACATTTTCTTTGAATGATCACCTAGATGCAATTCCTTGAATGATCAACTCTGCATTTCTTGGGATGTTTGAGCTCTGGGTTTTAATGATTAATCTACGAAGAAATCATTTTTCCCATATTCTTTTAACTAATTTTTTTTTCTAGAGCATCACTGTGTTTTATGATGACTGGGTGTGACAGCATTGAATGTCTACATTTTGAATGGCAGCAAATCCCTCTTTTCATTGAATGACAACTAAATTATATATTGAATGACAATGAGTTTTTAACTTGAATGGAAACAAATTTATATATCAAATAACTGTGATCTTGTATATATTTATAGCAACGAATTTGAGAGTCGATATACCTATGTTTTTTAAATATTGTTGACAACATATCATTATAATACCCAGCGATATCATTCCAATGCCCAACACATCATTATAATACCCAACAGAGCATATCATAAATCCCAACGATATATGACTACGTTTTTTTTAAATGATATGTCTACATTTTCATTTTATTTGTGATATTTGTGAATTTATCCTTATGTTTGCATTCTTTTCTTTTAATTATAATACACTTCAAAGTACATGCGTCCAATTGAATTCATTTTTACCAATTTCGTTTTAGCCCAATTCATTTTTTTTTCTTTTACTTATTGTTGTTGTGCTTATACTTAAAGGACAACGAATTTATACTTTTGATTGAAGCGAACATATAATCTTGATGGAAACGAACTTATACTTGGATTGAAAACTAATTATATTAACTATATGTAAATGACTTATATGTATTTTATAACAATTTTATTATTCAGAGAACGATTGATATTTAGAAACAATTTATACCAGCGATAGCATATACACCAACAATATAATAATTAATATACAACAATGATAATACACAGCTATATCGTATTTAATATACCAACAATATGATTATTAATAACCACCAATAGAAAGTTTCCCCCTTTTCCCCCTTGCTCAATGTATTTGAACTGATTTCCCATGGTGAACCCAGCCTCTAATTGCAATGACTTCTCTACGTGTGTTTTTATTGATTAATACATTGAAAATTTTGAGTTTTTATTTTTTTGTCCCTTATCCCTTTATTAATCTGTTCTTGAGCAGTGGACCAGGAGTAGAATCGACGATTGTCACTTTGGTGGTTAAAGACCTATAGATTCAAATTCCCTTCTTTCCTATGCAAGGATAATAAGTGAGTGATAAATTTCACCCAGTTATCAAACCCTCAATTATCTCTGTTTTTTTATCTTATGATTAATCTCAATTCCTTGTGCCTTCTTGTGATCAATTAGTATATGCTTTTTGTTGATTCTTCTCTGATCTATCCATCTCTGTATTTCCTTGAAATATTATCTTTGCATTTATTTGAATGATTACCGATGCATTTCCTTGAATGATTATCTCTGCATTTACTTTAAATGATCACCTCTGCAATTCCTTGAATGATCAACTCTGCATTTCTTGAGATGTTTAAGCTCTGCATTTGGATGATTAATCTTTGAAGGAGTAGTATATGAAGAAATCAATTTCCCCATATTCTTTTTACAAAATCATTTTTTCTAGAGCATCAATGTGTTTTATGACTGGGTGTGACAACATTGAATGTCTTCATTTTGAATGGTAGTGAATCCCCCTTTTGATTGAATGACAGCTAAATTATATATTGAATGACAACGAGTTTTCAACTGGAATAGAAGCGAATTTATATATCAACTGACTGCGATCTTGTATATATTTATACCAGCGAATTTCATAGTCAATATACCTACGTTTTTAAATATTGTTGACAACATATCATTATAATACCCAACGATATCACTGTAATTCCTAACATATCATTATAATACCTAGCATAGCATATCATAAACCCCAACGATATATGACTGCGTTTTTTTTACATGATATGTCTACATTTTCGTTTTATTTGTGATATCTGTGAATTTATCCTTATGTCTGTGTTTTCTTCTTTAAATGATAATACACTGCCAAGTACATGCGTCCAGTTGAATTCGTTTTTACCAATTTCATTTTACCCCAATTCATTTTTTTTTCTTTTTTTTCCGTTCGGGTGCTTATACTTAAAGGACAACGAATGTATATTTTTTATTGAAGCGAACATATACTCTTGGTGACAACGAACTTATAGTTGGATTGACAATAAATTATATTGACTATATGACAACGATTTATATGTATTGTATAACGATTTTATTATTCAGAAAACGATTGATATTCAACAACAATTTATACCAGTGATAGCATATAACCCAACAATATAATAATTAATATACAACAATGATAATAGACAGCTATATCATATTTAATATACCAACAATATGATTATTAATAGACACCAATAACAATTTATAGTTAGACATCGATTTTATAGGTAATGTTGACTCGGAAATGAATGTTTATTGAGAACGATTTTATATGTGATGTGTGACTATGATTTGAATACTTATTGACACTGATTTTATATATTAAATGACAACAACATCATATATTAATTATGCTATATCATATATTAAATGACAACAATATAATCTAGACAGCCTTTATTAATAGATAGAAATCCCTGTTAGACAACTATATCAATGCTAGTCGGCTATCTATTAATAGACAAATATTTTATAGTTATACCGCATTAACGTTGTTAGACATAGATCTATTGATAGATAACAATGTGGATTGTTTCCAGCAAACCTTTACAGACAACGATTTTAAGGTTAGACAAATATATAATTAGTAGATAGAAATATTGCTTAGTTAGACAACAATAATTTAGACAATAATGATATAGCTAGTAATGTCAAATATTTAATCAGTAGCGTAGGTCACTTTTAATTTTAACTAGTTCACTTATTTTGTTGGACAATGTATATTCGTTGACAAGCGTATTTGACTTTGTTAAGCGCATATATTAGTTCACCTTTCTCATAACATTTTTTATAATAGTAACAATTATAATAGTTCACATTCTTGGTCATATTTTGGGTCATATTTATGATAATGATAATATTTCTAATAGTTCACTCCTTCGCACTTAGACATCATGCTTAACGGATAATGGATTATGGTTTGTTGGAGAAGTTGTTTAATAGCTTGTGCAATTTAATTTGAGTGATGCCATCTTGTGTCTTGTCCACTTGTTGCTTGGGGGCAAGTGTGTAGTCTTCTTGTTAGTTAATTCGGTCTCCTAGCACATTGAAATTTTTCTTGGGTTATTGGCCTAGATGTGTTATGTTGCGCTAGGGTTATCGTCACGCCTATCAACTTGAGACAATATGATTCCTGATGAGGGGATCAGTATGTGCCTTGATGGATAGAAGCAAATGATAACCTCGTCGGAGTCAGTGCTTCCCGATGTGGGTGTTTGTTCATTGTATTGGTTGTTGGTACTTGGTTTTGTAACACCTTAAGTCATTGGGTATTGCACGACATAGAGGTTTCTATTTCTTGGTCATCGAAGCTACTATGTCGTGTTGTTGACGTTGTCCTTTAGCTTATAGGTGTTGTCTTTCTTGTGTCGAGTGGGTAGTCGTTTCTTTCTGTCTATTTGTTATCGCATGTTTCGTCCAGATGCATGATGTGCTAATGTGTTGATGCGTTGTTGTCTGTTGCCTAATCTGTGTGCTTTATGTTCGTCATCAAGTTTTTTTTTTTAATTGTTGTCATTGTTGCCTTCCTGCTTCAAACAAAAAAAAATTGCACTTGCTTGTGTTGCTAGTAATCATTTATTGTGTTACTAGTAATCATAACGATGTAATCGTTACAGGATTTATGTGTTAGGTAGATTAGTGGGTTATTGTCACAATGAAAATTTAGGTGGGGTGGGATTTCTCAATATAATATATAGATAAAATATGGATTCAATGAAAATAAAACTATTGTGTTGTGAATATTATGGTCTAAATTTCCATATTACTTAATAAACATAAAAATAAGGCAATCATTTTGAATATTCATCACATATTACGATAATGAATTTCATGGATAATTCCCATACATGAGTTTCAATGTATGAGTTTGTCATCCAACAAATGCATACAATTGCACATTTACATGACTAATAAAACTTAATGAACATAACGTTATGTTCAAATTTCCTAACACCTTTGGTAATTCAAATTGAAATTCACTATCACATGTCAAATTTTGATATTAATATCTAAAGAGAAAAAAAAAAACCTTTCAACAATTAATTTTTTAGTGAAATTTTACTAAATTTCTCATTTTTTCTAATTTTGAACATGATAAACATCAATTTAACATGATAATAAACATCAATATCTAATCGTGGTTAATAAAATTTGATAAGGTCAAAATTTACCAGAACAAAGAACCATCTATTAATGGTCTCTTTTGTTATAAAGAAATTAATCCACATAAATCCAAAAAAATATTTGATACTTAATAAATGTTTTTTTATGTGGTTTAAAATATATCGATGAAAAATCAACCTTATATTTTTTGGTCTAAGAGTCTAAAAGTTTAACTATTTTAGTAAATTCCCTTATGATGAGATTTTGAGTATATGGATGATAATATTGATGGTTAATGTTCATTTAGACTATTGAAACTTATGAAAGGTAAGGAATTACTTATCTTGTTTTATCATTTTATTTCTATGTTAGAAAATATTTAATAGAAGATTTAGTGAATCACTTGTTAATTACCATAGTTTTGATGAGTTGATTTTTTTTTACTAAAAAGTGTTTCTCATGTTCAACCCTCTCCTTGTCACAAAGATGACACCCATAATGTTTTAAGAATTGTTCAACACCATGTTTCACTATGAAGCTCATGAGATTTTGTTCTTATCATAGGAATGTTGATTTTATTCTTTATGCTAGTCAAAACATAGAGATACATTTAACCTTCTAAATTAGGTTTGATCAACTCCTATATTAAATTTTATACCTCCTTATAGTGTCTTAATTTTCTTTTCAATTTTCTTTTAGATTCTTTATAAAAGAAATTGTTGTTATAAAAAATGATGAATAAACTAATTCGCTAAATACTCAAAATAAGTATATATATATATATATAGAATTATCATTCTCCTAAAATGCATCATGAATTTATAATGAAAAATTATCATTTAGATTTTTTATTTATTTTAGAAATTAAAAATTTATATATTATTTAATTTTTATTTTTTATTTTAAAAAAAAATTAGAAAAAATAATGATTTTTAAAATTATTAATAATAAGAGAATTCATTATTATTTTGAACCTTTTCTTATTTGGAAGAAAATTTGGTAAGAAAAATGATCTCTTTTCCTTAAGGATAATCCTATGAAGAGAATTCGATGGTTAAGTAGAAGTTAGAAATTGATCTCCCTAGTGACTTAGGGATTATAATAAAAAATAATAGGTTATTTATTGTTTTTTTTATATAATTTATAATAGTTTTTGGTTGAAGTAGAGAGTGATAGTATTTATAATAAATTGAAAATAATTTTATTAATTTTTTATAAAGAAAAAGAAATACATGTTTTAGTGATTTATATTAATTTGGTTTTTATTTTTATCTTGATTTTAAAAATAGATTATTATTATTATTAAATATAGTTTGAATAAACCTAATGGTTAGGAAAGATTTAATTATAATTATAGAAAATTAAAATAAATGTTATTCAATCTTTATAAAGCAAAAAAAATACATATTCGTTATATATTTTCTATAAAGAAAGACATATTTGTTATATATATATTTTTTAGTGATTGTAATTTATAATTAATAAGTACAAAATATAAATATTATTATACTTTAATATTAAATATATATTACAAATTTATAATTAAATGAAAAAAAACTATTAAAATTTAATAATTAACTTAACATTATATTTATTAAGTACCCATATTTTGAAAATTACTAAGGGATCCACATTAGTGCCTAACAGGCTTGTATAACTCCTAAAAATTATTTACATCATCTTGGAAGGTTTGTATTAAACCTCATAAGGATTGTACCTTTGCAAGTCTACACCAACCATAGATGTATTTCATAAGAATGTATATAATATTTGTATCAATTGTTAACCTTTAATTTTGGCTTTTAAAAATGGGGATTGATACAAGCCTTTTTACAATTCCTTTTTTTATTAGTTTATGATATTAAAACTATACTCATTAATTTATCTATATCCCCAACCACATATGTATTTCATAAGAATGTATATAATATTTTTATCAATTGCTAATCTTTATTTTTGGCTTTTAACGATGATGGGATTGATACAAGCCTTTTTACAATTTTTTTTTCTTTTGTTAATTTATGATATTTAAACTATATTCATTAATTTATCTATATCCCATTTGCGTATGATTTGAAATGATTTTTCAGATGTATGTAAACCAGGAACTTCATCTCTTTATCAATATTCGTTGCCAAATCATTACAGATTTAGCCAGCTTTCTCGTGACCTTTAGTTTTATTATACGTTATGTCCATGAAGCTTGCGGTGGCTTTTGTTAGCTTTCTTGTCAGGTTATTCACATGATAAGCTTTAGTTTTATGATAAGTTAGGTCAATGAAGCTTTTTTAATAAATATTATCATTATGGTAGGATTGAGTGTTTGATATCGTTGTTTCAGAAGCAACAAAGTGTATTTTCAATTAATAAATTCTTCTGGTCGCTGACATGGTGTGCTTTTCTTGTGCCTTCCACATATATGAGATACATGAGATCCTATCACTGCTTTTACTGTTTTCTCTAAAATTAAAATTCTCACAGTCGCTGACATTGTGTGCTTTGAGATACATGAGATCCTATCACTGCTTTTACTGTTTTCTCTAAAATTAAAATTCTCACAGTCGCTGACATTGTGTGCTTTTCTTCCGCCTTCCGCATACTGCATTACTCAAATGATCCTATCATTGCGTTTACTGTTTTCTCCACCACATACGTAATGCAATCACATTCATATAAATACATTCTCCCTGAACACAAAGATTATTAAGAATATTCAAATCGCATTCTTCCTGCGTAGTGAGATTATGAAGAATTTTGAAATTGCTCTCATTTCCTCGATGCACTTAACTTTCAGGAATCTAAAAATGATGACAGTGATTAGCGCGTGGGTAGCATGAATATCAGGAGACAGAATGCCATCTCGAAAGAATATCAGGAAACTTTTGACAGTGGGAGTATTTTTGTAAAGAGAAAAAATCATTGAGAGGAAAGGAGATATGGAAAAAGAAGTATAGTTGCATTGCAGTGCAAGTTGTAGCAAATCGATGTATTTTATGATATTTGTATTGTTTCAATTGAACGTATCTTATATTTTTTCATTATTGAAATCACATGTATTTTATATCCTTTTCTACCAAAATTATTGAAACTTTTGGACGTGCCACTACAACGACTCTCAAATAAAGGTCGGACAAGAATGTAATAAAAATTAACATTTCCATTTTTCATGAATACACATTTCCGTTTATTTACAGATATCAGTTATGAGAAACATACATGGACAGGAAAGGAGGAAAGGAGATATGGAAAACGAAGTATGTTAAAACTTTAATCATAAGTTAGTGATAAAATGAGAAAGTAGAGTGATATGATAAGTAGGAATTATATTATTCCAACAGTTAGTTGGTTTAGTTGGTTTAACTAATTGTTATACAGTTACATAACAGTTATGGTCTTCTTGTATTATATATGATAAAATGAGAAAGTAGAGTGATATGATAAGTAGGAATTATATTATTCCAACAGTTAGTTGGTTTAGTTGGTTTAACTAATTGTTATACAGTTACATAACAGTTATGGTCTTCTTGTATTATATATGTACGTATATATACATGATTATTGGAAGCATTGATGAATATAGAGTATACCTTTTCTGCTAGTATTTATCATGATATTGATCTTATGAGCTTGATAGTTTATCAGAGTCCTATAGTTTTTAAGACCTGTTAAATCTATGATAATTTTTCCATAGAGTTGAAGTGCAATGAGAGTGATGAAGTGGGTGGCCTATAAAACCAGTGAAGGGTTGATTTTACAACCAACAAAGGATTGATTTGTGAGTAGTGTTGTTGAACACGCCTACATAAAGGAAGACGATCCAGGCGATTTACGCCTGGTTTTATGTTTGCTATGAGTTGTTGAAGGAGAATCCGCATCATTCTGATTTGAGGGAGCCCGAGGAGTGGGAGAAACTGATTCATGGATTTAAAAAAGACTGGTTCTTGTAGGTGGAATGGAAGAGGAAAGATTTCTTCACTAATAAAAAAATATACCATCTAACTTGACAATGGGAATTGGCATGTTCTGGTATTGCATTGAATGCAATCACGTTTTAGGATGCGGGCCTTCATTTAATATATAAAAAAATTAACTTATGATTAAGGGGGATGTTAAAATTCTAATCATAAGTTAGTTGGTTTAGTTGGTTTACCTAACTATTATACACTTATATAATAATTATGGTCTTCTTGTATTATATATATACGTCTATGTACATGATTATTGTAAGCATTGATGAATATAGAGTATGTCTTTTCTGCCAATATTTAGGTATCTCTGTTTATCATGATTTTTTAATTACTTGTATTATTTTCATTATATGTCTACTCTTTTCTTCATTATGAATCTAACAAATGAGCTACTTAGTTAGGCCAACCAGCTAGATGAGCGAATGCTCATTCACTTCCATGTCTAATGGATCAGACATAGAACCCATAGAACACTGTGCATATGTTATATAACATATGCACTGTGAATCTAACCAAATATAGTTACATTGTATGCAGTGAAGTTGTAGCAAATCAATGTATTTTAAGATAATTTGTATTATTTGAATTGAACGTATTTTCTATTTTTTCAATATTGAAATCAAACGTATTTTGTGTTTTTTGCTATGAAAATTATTTTAACTTTTCGTTTCACTACAACCATTGGTCATATCAATTATGAAAGTAATGATAGAAAGCAACATCTATATTCTCGGCATTCAGGTATGATAAATATTGAATTATGTATAACCAAGTAGATATTATGCAATAAACATGATTAGGTGAAACATGATTAGGTGTGGGCTAAGGGCTACCATGGAATAGTGATAGGTGTTAGCAAAGGGTTTCTATGCTATAAAAATATGTCGTCCTTTAGTTTTACATTTAAATGTTAATAAAATAAAAATAATAGTATTTTATTTATTATTTATTAGAGAATATAGATGTTTTTTTATGATTATTGAGAGTACATTTATGATTAGGTACTTAATCTATAAGAAAATATAAAAACATGGATGACAAGTGGCTTCCTAAAATTGATTTAAACTTTAACTAAAATCTGTTATAATGATGCCAAGTCTTGATTAAATGATTCTTGAATAAAAGAAGAAAATATTGTATAGAATAAGGATTACTAGAATCTAGAATACCATAAGAAATTAGAATCTAGAATGCCATAAGAAATTAGAGGAAAAAATAAAATTCAGATATTATAAGGAGGTGGTTAACCATAATCTTGAATATCAAAAGTATCATCTATCTATTTTGACTAGCTTTAAAAAGACAATCAATATTGGAAGAACTAATTTTCATGAGCTGCTTCCTTTCCTATACAGAAATTACATCTCAATTTCAAATTTTTTGTCACAATATTGACCTTCCTAACCTTCTAAGTTTAGTTATCAAAACTTTAGTTATCTCAAAACACTTCTCTCAATGATTTTCAATCATTAAAATAATATTTTAAAGAAATTCAAATAATCTATTTACTTTGATATTTTTTCCCTGATCCTATAAACCAATTTTCTTTAGATAAAGTGATCAATTTTGATTTCAATAATTTTGATATGAATAATTTTACCTAATCCTCATTTTATTTATATATTTTTGTAATGGTAAATCTATTCATGATTCCGGATAATCGACATCATGTATGACAGTAAATTCTATTAATAACAAAAAAAAACACTCCCACTTAATTTTATATTCCTTATCCTTATTAATTAAGGTTATACTAAAATTAAAAATAATTGAAAATAATAAATACGTCTTCAATGCACTCTCACTTAGTATGGAATCTAAGAATGACTTCATGATGGGAGACTAAAATCAATCCAAGTTTCTTTACTAATTAGAAGACTCAATAAAATGAGAAAACAAATACTAAACTTCAAAGGAAGTCCTTAAGTTTCGGGATAAGAGAGTAAATACAAAGTTCAAAACAACTCCTTAAGTTTGAGGATAGTTAATTATGAAACAATAATTGATGAAAAACATGTGAAATGGAAGCATTAAACCTTTTAATGGAAGTTACTATGACAAAAGTTGTCTCTTTCTTTTTCTTATAGAGATTGAAGCCTAAAGCAAGTAATGTAAAGTTTTATTAGTTGTTTAATGACTACCTCATCACAGGAAAGATACATTTTTTCATTAACTAAAGGAAATATTATAATATGATTATTTTTGTAACATTTTGTTCTTGCAAGCACATGTTATTGATTTATTTATTGACACTTGTGTGTAAGTGAGCTGGTTATAGTACATGGTTATTTGTTTCTCTTATGGATTTTTATGATGATGTTGATGGTTGTGATTCAATGTTATTTGAGATATATGTATTCTGTCT
>CBVK0100097979.1:0-30039 GCA_900067695.1 Picea abies
TGTGCATTTCTTTATTATATATCTACTCTCATTCCGTGCCGAAAATAATCCGGATCACAACTTACAAAATAGGTCTTACAACAAAACATTACATATCGCATCAACTCATGCGTAACTTACAATAGCATAATAGTACTCCGAAGTGAACCAACCATGATGCATAAACATCTATATTCATACATTATGTGCTCTTCATCTGTTTAAAATACCTTACCAAAACCCTAATCTTACTGTCATTAGGTCTTCTTTTGCATGTGCACATGTTGTTCTTCCTTCCAACTATCGCTTCCCTTGCGCACACCTTCCTTGCATGAGTGCATGTTGTGTTTCCTTCATACTGTTGCTTCTCTTGTGCACACTTTCTTTCCCAAAAAAGCCACGCTTTTACTCTTTGGCCTTTGGCCTACCTCCGACAGGCCCCCAAAACTGACACGTAGCTCGTCCCGAGCCACTTAATCTTTGTGTGCCTCCTCGATCTCCTTGGTGATCGCCTAGAAATTTTCCTTGAGTGTTGTTCGCTATGTTTGTGCCTACACAATATTCTCCTTGAGTGTGTCCACCATCTGGTTTGCAATTTCCTCACTGATCAGTTCCACGCACTCTGCCTGGGTCTGTGATATATGTGCCTTGGCTTACTCTTCTTGTGCTAGGACTTCTGCTACCCGCTCTTGCAGCGGTTCCATTTGAGCCCATTGCTCTTGTTTCTATGTTTGTGCAGTAATTAGCTCTGCTTGCAATCTCTTCATATCCGACATCCCTTTGACACATTCTTTGATTGGTATTGTCTTCTTATTCTTCTTGAGCTATTGAATTGCTGCATTGATCCTTTCTTCCTCCTTATACCACTATTGGACCTGCTGATCCTCCTCCAATCTAGTCCAAAGTTGTGTTTCTTTATCAAACAAGTCAACTGCTATATTGACCTGCTGCTCTATCTCCTGCAGCTACGTTGTTTCTTCCTACTTCTTTTTCTCTTTCATTGATGGTAGAGTGGTTGGTGTGAGTTGTTCTTGGATATTCTCTATATCCTTATGATATTAATCAATTTCTTGGAGAATTCGATCAATCTTTTCTGCTGCTATGATTTCCTCTCCCTGCGTGGCCCGTGGAATCTTCTCGTAAGTTCCTACCACTTTATGCTCCAATCCTTTTATGTGCTCCCTTTCCTCCTGGGTCTCAGATTCATCCTTCTCATAGATTATTTCCAGTGCCTCTTGATTATTTATTTCCTGCTTCAATTCGGTTAAGTGTTTGCATGCGCAAGAATGTACCTCTTGGTTTACACTATCCTGCAACCTGTGTAGTGCCCCTAATAGTATCCTCATCAACACAAGTTGAATTTGGCTTAAGTCCTTCAAGGGTGTTTTCCCCACAATTTCGTCGATGCGCAACATACTAGGGTTGATATGGAATGTTATGTGCGGCTGTAGAATTGTCTGGACTAACTCCCATTCCTCTTCTTTCACTCTTCCTTCTATCCATGGTGCTAATGGTTTGAGTCCCCTGTTGCTTGCTAACTTCCCTTCCCGAATTTGATTGAGAAGATGTCGTATGTCTACCAATTTCTCTTCAATCTTATCCCTGTGGTGTGTAGCATGATCGAAGTCCTCGAATAGACAATCCTGAGCCATTTGGGCTATCATTTCCCCATCGTCATCTGTGATCGTATACTCTGGTGATGTTCTTTGGGCCTTTGATTTATTACACATGCTTCCCATCTACGTGGCTCACCTTTTGTTTGTGCCTGTTTTTTTTGGGTTGGACCTTGCTTTGGTCTCTTGCGCAGGCTCGGCCTATTGCCGCTGCTCTGTGGATGGCTGTGTCTTATCCTTATTTCTATTCTAGGTCCCTCTCTTCATTGGCCCTTCTTTTGTCTGTATTTCTTTTCCCTGGCCCGTTCTTCGTCTCTTGGGAACTTGAATTTCTTTCAGCTGGGTTTCTTCCTGCCCTGCCTCTTCTTCTTCTATTGTTTCTAACACTTCCTAAGTGATGGTTGTAATCCTCCATTCATCGTCCCATTCATTGATGACCATGTCGATGTCCCCCTCTATGGTACAATAGCTCATTTGCAACCACTATTTAGTTGAATCCTTCCTTGCATGTATCCACATTGCGTGTCGCGTGGCCTGGAAGTTGGTGACATCTGCATATCACGTGACAACTTCTGGTGTTATTCTCCACATCGTGGAGATGTCTTCTTATAGGCTGTGTAGGTATCCCTCAAAGATAGACCTATTCACCTTTTTTCTCATTGACTCTGTCCTGGCTCTGAGAAATAGATATCTTGCCCCTTGATTTGGTTTGGGTCTAGTGCCAAAAAATATGTACCTTGGCACTCTTCATCCCATGAAGGCTATTAGTGTGATCAACCATGAATAGTGGAACTCTATTCCTAGATCCTGTGCATCCTTGAGGTCATCCAGGAATAGTTTCAAGAGGTACAGTGCCCACCTCATTGAGGTGCCTTTTGCACACTGATCTGCAACTGAAACAACCCTAGTAGGGACTTCCTCCCTGTGGCATTTTATTAGCAAATTTCATGCTAAGAGTTTCGCACCCAATTGTGTGGTTGCATTGTTGATGCTCTTGATAATAATCCCTCTTGTCCGCCTATCAGTGCCATACTTCTTCTTCATCTCTTTTTCTAGTGCTTTTTCCTTGGTTTTGTCATCCAAAAACAACACGGGATCCATGCCCCGAATTGGTAACCCTATTATTTTTGTGATAAGCTCAACGTCTATTGAGGTGCACTTGTCCAACCACATTTCCCCACCATGCGTGACTCCTAGCACTTGTTTGATACATGCGGTCACATGTTGACCCCTCCCAAAATGTGGTAGGTCCATGAGACCTAAAATTCTTGTCCTCTGCAATCTAGTTTCCAATTGGAGTGGTTGATCAAGCAGTTCCCCAAATTGACTCGTGCCCACCATCTCCATGTATACTCTTTTTGCAAGTTCCAGGAACTTGTCTTCGTTTGCTATGTCATGGTCTGATTTTTTGAGCTTCCTGATGTGACCTAGTAGCTTTGTTCCTATTTGTACCCCATTTGGTATGCATGGTAGAAAAATTTCTGTTGCCGGTTTCTTGCAAGGTGATCTAGGTATCTGTATCCTGTCTTACTTCCAATGGTTTCCTGTTGTTCTTTAGTATGCCATTCGTTCTATTTGATGATATCCTCAACCGCTACCTCGAGTGTGTGGTCTGATATGGTTGTTTGAGACTCGTCTGGCTCGATTAATGCATCCAGATTCGGCTTCATTCCATTTCCTTCTGGAGAGGGTCTGATGTTCTCTGGTTGTGCCTCCTTTAGTGTTTCTTCTTCCTAGTTTTGCGGCTCCTGTACTTCTCTTGGTATGTCTATATTCGTGCCCTCTGATGCTAGCTGTTGGATTTCTTCTAGTATGGGTGTCGAGTGCACCGGTGCTGTCTTTGGGGATGGGATTTCATCAATGTTGACAATCTTCAGCGGTTGTTGTTCACCTTCTTCCACCTGTCCTCGTGACCTAGTCTGAAATCTGGTTTTTATGGTGTTATGTATTGCTTATGCTTGCTTGGGCAGTGCCATGGTGGTGAATGTCGATTGTTTGTTGGGTTCGAATCATCTTTGTGATGTTTGTGAGCTCGCTCTGGGATTTTCGTCCTCTATCACTCTCTGTCTACTCTTCTATTGTGAATAGACTGTTTTCTTCCATGTCCATGTGTTGTATGGGTTTCCCATGAAGCTTGTCGTTTATGCTTCCTTTATTATGGGTTTTAATTCACCTTAAGTACAGGTTCAATGCATCTCCTTTTCCCGCTCGTTTCCTTTTTTATGTGACCATTTTCATTCTCCTCACCAAGGTTGTGGTTCTAAATTCTTATGACCTTTCTACTACTGTCACCCTGTGCCCTCCTTAGTTCTTTCCTTTTTTTACTGCATGATGGGTGGTTGACTGTCCTTGTATAGCTTCATTCAGCTCCCATTAATCATCCCTCTACGTTTTTCACCTCATAAGTCTCTCAACTATACAAATCCTCCATTTGTGACAAATTTTACTTCATACAGTCCTAGCCAATCCATTCTAAGCTTTCCCAAGTGCTAACATTATTTGTTTTCGTACATTAGTACTAAGTCTCCTTCCTTGAATGTCTTCTTCTTGTTGTGTTGATCGTGCCAAGATTTATCTCTTTCTTTTTGAACTTTTTGGTGGAATCTTGCTAAGATCCAGTCTTCCTCCATAGTCATTGACTGGTTTGGTCTCTCCTGTACTGCACCTCATTCTGTCATTTGTGTAATTTTTGCTACGCACAAGCTTGGTACTAGAAATTATAATGGCACCACTGCTTCTTGGCCATAAACTAGTTTAAATGGTGTGTTCCCTATCAAATTTTTGCACGTAGTCCTGTAGGCCCATAATACTGATCTTTGTTAGCGCATTCTCTAGGATTTTGTTAAACACTTCTATAGTGTCATTTTCCTGTGGGTGATATGGTGTTCTCTTCTGATGATGGAATTCAAACTCTTTAGTCATGGCGCTGATGGTGTTGTTTATGAAGTGCATGCCTTGGTCACTCATTAAAATTCTTGGACACCCAAATATAGTGATTACTTGTTCAAATAAAAAATGTGTTGTTATTTATGCGCTACTATCCTTCACTAGTGCTTCTTCCACCCATCTTGTTAGGTATCTTGTCGCAGTGATAATGTACATTTTTCCTGTTCTTTTTGTTGGTGGGTTGATTGGTCCCACAAAATCTATTTCCCACTTGTTGAATGCCTGTAATGTTACTTGTGGTCATAACGACATCCCGTCTCTTCTGTTGGGTTTTCCCACCCTTTGATAGACATCGCATGTTTGATAGTATTCCTTTGAATCTCTGTGAATCGTTGGCCACCATATTCCTATGTGTAATACCTTCTGCATGGTAGATTTTCCTACATAATTCCCTCCTATTATTCCTTCATGGGCTTCTACTAAAAATATTAGTCTTTCATTCTCTAACATGTATCTTCACAAGATGCTATCTGTGCCCATCTTATATAGATGTCCTGCAATCAGTTGATAGTCGACAACGTGGACTACCGGGTTTTTCTTCTGCGCAATATTATACTCTTGCGGTGCAGTACTTGTTCTCAAGTACTGGATGATATCTATGAAGTATTCATTAGTGACTTGAACTGAGAATAGTTTTGCATCCAGACTGTTGTCCTCCAAGTTTCTAGGTTCTTCTCCATTGGTAACTCTTGATAGGTGATCAAGTCCTTCATTTAACTTTCTTGGTTTGACGATTACTTCAAATTCAAATTATTGGAATAGTAGTAACCATCGACAGATTCTCTCCCCCAACATTGGCTTGTTGACTAAATATTTCAGGGTTGAGTGATCTGTGAACATCTTAAAGTGTTTCCCCAATAAGTAATGTATGAACTTTTGCAGTGCATAAAGCATATCCAAGCCTTCTCTTTCTCTTGTGTTATAGTTTTGATCTGAGTTAGATATCTTTCTACTCACAAATTCTATCGGGTGATCCAAGTCCCCCACTCCTGGCTATGCCAAGATAGCTCCAAGTGCTATGGTTGATGCATCTACATGTACATGGAATGTCTTCTCCCAATCCGGGAAAACTGATATCGACGTGGTGATCATATTTTCCTTTAGAGTATCCAAACTATGTTGGAACTCATCGTTCCACTTAAACTTTGTATCCTTTCTTAGCATCTTTTCCATTGGTGCAGTTATCTGTGCATACCTTTGATAAATTTCTGGTAGTAACCTATGGGTCCCAACATCGTTCTTAGTTGATGGATTGTTTTTGGTGGTGGTAAGTTGACAATGACTACGATCTTTGCAGGATCTACTAGTAAACCCTGTTTGCATACTATTTGGCTCAATAGTGTCCCGAATGATGTTTTGAATATAAATTTCTTTATGTTTAATGATATCTGAGACTGTCTCCATATTTATAACATTGGGCATAAGACTTCTACATGGTGTTTCAACAAACTGTAAATTGTCCAATCGTCCAAGTAAACTTCTAGGAGCTTGTGGATGAATTCTTTAAACGCAGCAATGACTACTCTTGAAAATTTTGCTGGTGCATTCTTTAGTCCAAAGCGAATAACTGTGTACTAATAAGATCCCCATTCTATCACGAATGTGGCCTTGTATCTGTCTTCTTTTGCTATGTTGATCTGATGGTATCCTGAGAATCCATCAGTGAATGAGTAGGCTTCATGTCCTCCTACGTTCTCTAACTCTTCATCTGTGAAGGGTGTAGGGAATGGGTCATGTAGGCATGCATTGTTAAACTTCTGCAAGTCGACGCATATCTTGATCCCTCCTTGTTTCTTGTACTGTACTACCATCGGGCTTATCCATTATGATTCTTTGACCGATTCTATGATGGCGGCTTCTAGCATCCTGTCAATCTCAACTTTGACTTTCTGCTTATATATGGGGTTCAGTCTATATGGTCATTGTCTGATCGATATCACTTCTGGTATGAGTGGTATCTTTATCTCTCCTAGATCTCCTTCTATACCCTTCATCTTTGTAAATGTTGTGGGGAACAAGTCGTTGTATTCATGCAATAGATCTGTTATGCTTTCCACTATTTTCTCATCCCAGTAATCTGCAATGTTGGCCATTTTGGGTTCCTCGGTTGTCCCAATATTGACTTTCTTTACTTTGATTGGTGCAACAATAACTTTTGATTCTATAGGTGGACCTTCCACTTCTCTTTCTCCTTCTGCTTCTGCAATCTGAATATCCTACGGATCATCTTCATCTGGTGCTTCCTCTTGCACATGGTAACATGACAAAAGTTCTTTAACTATTTGTTTGTTCCGTTGTTGTTCTTCTGTGATCATTTCAACTTTCGATTCTTTCATTAATATCACTCCTCTTATCTTCTTCAATGCAACATCTATGTTGGGGTTCTCATGCTCAAATGAGAAAGTGACTATAAAATTTTGTTGCAATGTCATCCAGGTCATAGTTCCTTTACACAATTCCTAGTTTGTATACCAGTTTGATAGTATGCCCCCTAGAGTATGTATAAAATAATGAGTTCATTCCTCTAGAGGTTTCATTTTCCATAGTGTTCTACACTCCTTCTAGTGTTATGATGGTGCTCTTTATCCATCATATTTCTGTTGTTTGCTGATTTTCTGTTCTGCGTCGAACCGTATGCATAGTAACCGCTTGCATTGGTACCAGTCTGTGATTGTCTCTTTATGTGCACCCCACCATTGTGCAGGTGTGGTATTGAGTGCTAGATCTAGTGCTAATAGTATTTGATTCTCCAAGACTTCATCTTCATATTGTGCTAAGAATGTCTCCAGATCGTTTACTCCATGGAAACTGGGTGGTTCTCTTATTTCTGTGCCTACCCATCTTACATCATGGTCTATTCGTGCACATCTCCTCATGGATACTTCATGTAGCCTTTTTTTCTAGTTCTCTAAACTGATATCTGAATTTGTTGCATAGGAAGTGATGCTGAGCCAACTGAGTATCCCTTCTGTAGTTGGGTTTACATAATCCTCCTCGTGCAGTTGTTCTGTACAACTGGCCAATTTCCTCTAGGTCCAAACAGGTAGGTTCTAGGAACCTCTCTCTTTCTTATGGGTCTAATGGTGCGATGAAACTATATTCTTTTGATTAAAATGTCAGTTTTCTGGTCTTTAAGTTGATTATGGCCTGGTTTTCAAATGCCCAATCCAAACCAAGCAATGTTGGGTAAGGTGTCATGCCATCCATTATTTCAATGACTTCAAAATATTCTTTAGTGTGCACTCCATATAGGTCTACTGTCACTCCTTTCAGTCTTCCTATCGATAGGACTCTGTGTTGGTTTGCCAGTTTCAATTGAACAGGTGAATATCCTAATGTGGGATCTCCCATGCATTGCCATGTCTTCTTTGGTAGTACATTAACTTCAGATCCTATATCTAGTATAATGTCTGCCATATTGAAATCTCCAATGTTGGCATTCAGTCTAAATTCCCTACTTTTTCTTCTTCTTGTGTGTAGCTGATTTACATTTTTTGGTTCTAGCTTCTCTTTCATCTCGAGGCTACATTTTTCTAGTATGTTTTGCAATATTTTCATAGATGATGGATCACTTAATACCTTTGCACATGATTGAAAAAATCCTTTGATCATACTTACCTGTTCCATAGACCGTATATCGCTGGCATGATCCAATAATAGAGGCATTTTAGATTTGGGTGTTTCCTTGCTTTGTTGCGTAGTTGAAGTCGTCACTATATCTTCCTTCTGAAATTCTTGTCAGGATTGTTTAAAGATCTCTTTTTCCTTCTGGGCGTCGAACTGCTTCCTTGGTTCGTCATTCTTTTTCACCAATTGATTTTGTGTTGGCGCTTGTTGAACAGTGTCATCCCCTGTTTTCTCTCCTCCACGAGTAACTATATTAATGTTTCATCCTTCATCCCTTGCTTCGACAGAAATACACTGAACATTCTAGTTGTTCTGATTCCTCTTTTCCTAAATCTTTACTAGTAGTGTTGGAAATTCTTCAGTATCGTGGTCCAATGCATGACATTACATACAAGTTGTTGGTGGAAGTGGACATTTCCTTGTGTAATGTCCTGGTTGTTGACAATTGTGACACACCACTGGTCCTCTACCTTGTCTGAAACCTCCTCTTTCTCGTCCTCCACCTCTATAGCCTGCTCAATCTACTCTTGGCACATTGAATGGAGGCGCCTAATTATACATTCTTCTATATCATGGTCCAATGTGCGACATTACATATAAGTTGTTGGTGGAAGTGGACATTTCCTTGTGTAATGTCCCGTTTGTTGACAATTGTGACACACCACTGGTCCTCTACCTTGTCTAAAACCTCCTCTTTCTCGTCCTCCACCTCTATAGCTTGCTCAATCTTCTCTCGGCACATTGTATGGAGGCACCTAATTATACTGTGCGGTATTGTACTGAGGTTGGGTCGTGTTGTATTGCGGGTGCACGTTATTATATGGTTTTCATGCAGTATTATACTACTTCTGCACAGTGTTGTATGGAGATAGAGCTTGATTAAACTGTGGTGTGCCTTGCCCAGTCATCATTTCTTCCTGCACTCTATATGCGTTTGATGTCCTTTCTCGCATCAACTCCATAGTTCTGCAATCTTTGTCATCATGGCCCACTGACTTGCAAAAGGTGACATATGATTTCTTCAGGACTGTCTGGTGTTTTTTCATCATCGTGCAGTGATAAGGGTCGTGATCCGATTTCTTGCACATTTCACACCACAATCTTCCTGTTGGTAGTGTATTTGGCATTCCTGTTGCCATATACTGCATGAATGTTGGGCATTCGTTCTTGTGGTGTCCTTCCATCCTGCATGTGGTACACCAAACAACTTCCCATTTATCCCTGTTCTTATTATGGTTAAGCTGAAACATTAAGTTCTTCAAGTCCTCCTTCAGTTATTCATTAGCTAGGTTTGTCTGCTGATAATGATTTTCTTCTAGCTATAAGGCTGCCTGTAGAGCTTCTACCTGCATTTGGAACTTATGTTGTCGTACAGGGTATTTTAAGTGTGGTGATAATGAATTGACAAACAAGTGTCTGTGTTGTGTCTCGTTCATGAGATACTTCAACTTCTCCTTCAGTCGCTTGAATATTTGATCAATCTCCCATACGAACTATCCTAGTTTCTGTCAGATTTCTATCATCTCGTTCATGTATTTTTGTCATCCCTATTGACATTATAGATCTTTGTCAGTGCATTCTCCAGGATTTTGTTAAACGCTTCATAGTGTCATTTTCCTGTGGGTGATATGGTGTTCTCTTCTGATGATGGACTTCAAACTCTTTAGTCATGGCGTTGATGGTGTTGTTTATGACGTGCATTCCTTGGTCGCTCATTAAAATTCTTGGACACCCAAATATAGTGATTACTTGTTCGAATAAAAAATGTGTTGTTGTTTCTGCGCTGCAATCCTTCACTGGTGCTGCTTCCACCCATCTTGTTAGGTATTTTTTCACAGTGATAATGTACCTTTCTCTTGTTCTTTTTGCTGGTGGGTTGATTGGTCCCACAAAATATATTTTCTACTTGTCAAATGCCTGTAATATTACTTGTGGCTGTAATGACATCTCATCTCTTTTGTTGGGTTTGCCTACCCTTTGAAAGAAATCACATGTTTGACAATATTCCTTTGAATATCTGTGAATCGTTGGCCACCATAGTCCTGTGCGCAATACCTTCTACGTGGTAGATTTTCCTACATAATTCCCTCCTGCTATTCCTCCATGGGCTTCTGCTAAAAATCTTGGTCTTTCATTCTCTAACACGTATCTTCACAAGATGCTATCTTCGCCCATCTTATATAGGTGTCCTGCAATCAGCTGATAGTCAACAATACGGACTATCTCTCCTAGCTCTACTACTATACCCTTCATCTCTGTAAATTTTGTGGGGAACAAGTCATTGTATTCACACAATAGCTCTGTTATTATTTCAACTATTTGCTCATCCCAATAATCTCCAATGCTAGCCATTTTGGGTTGCTCGGTTGTCCCAATATTGACTTTATTTACTTTGATCGACGCAGAAATAAATTTTGATTCTATAGGTGGACCTTCCACTTCTCTTTCTCCTTCTACTTCTGTAAACTGAATATCGTGCGGATCATCTTCATCTGGTGCTTCCTCTTGCACATGGTAACAAGACATAAGTTTTTTAACTATTTTTTTGTTCCGTTGTTGTTCGTCTGTGATCATTTCAACTTCTGGCTCTTTCATTAATATCACTCCTCTTATCTTCTTCAATGCAACATCTATGTTGGGGTTTTCATGCTTGAATGAGAAAGTGACTATAAAATTTTGTTGCAATGTCATCCAGGTCATAGTTCCTTTGCGTAATTCCTGGTTTGTATACCTGTTTGATAGTATGCCCCCTAGAGTATGTATAAAATAATGAGGTCATTCCTCTGGAGGTGTCATTTTCCATAGTGTTCTACACTCCTCCAAGTGTTATGTTGGTGCTCTTTTCCCATCATACTTCTATTGTTTTCTGATTTTTTGTTCTGCGTCGAACTATATGCATAGTAACCTCTTGCATTGGTACCAGTCTATGATTGTCTCTTTGTGTGTGCCCCACCATCATGCAGGTGTGGTATTGAGTGCTAGATCCAGTGCTAATGGTCTTTGATTCTCTAAGAATTCATCTTCATACTGTGCTAACAATGTCTCTAGATCTTTTACTCCGTGGAAACTGGGTGGTTCTCTAATTTTTGTGCCTACCCATCTTACGACGCAGTCTATTCGTGCACATCTCCTCATGGATACTTCATGTATCCTTTTTTGCCAATTCTCTAAACCAATATCTGAATCTGTTGTACAGGAAGTGATGCTTCACCAAATGAGTATCTTGTCTGCAATTGGGTTTACGTAATCCTCATCACACGTGGTTGTTCTGTACAACTGGACAATTTACTCTAGGTCCAAACAAGTAGGTTCTATGAACCTCTCTCCTTTTGTTGGGTCTAATGGTGCGATGGATCTATATTCTCCTGACTCAAATGTCATTTTTATGGTCTTTAAGTTGATTATGGCCTGGTTGTCAAATGCCCAATCTAGACCAAGCAATGCTAGGTAAGGTGTTGTGCTACCTACTATTTCAATGATTTCAAAATCTGCTTTAGTGTGCACTCCATATAGCTCTACTGTCACTCCTTTTAGTCTACCTATCGGTAGGACTTTATGTTGGTTTGCCAATTTCAATTGAATAGGTGAATATCCTAATGTGGGATCTCCCATGCATTGCCATGTCTTCTTTGGTAGTACATTAACTTCAGATCCTATATCTAGTATAATGTCTCCCATATTGAAATCTCCAATGTTGGCATTCAATCTAAATTTCCTACTTGTTCTTCTTCTTGTGTGTAGGTGATTGATAGTTTTTGGTTCTATCTTCTCTTTCATCTTGAGGCTACATTTTTCTAGTATGTTTTGCAATATTTTCATAGATGATGGATCACTTAATACCTTTACACATGATTGCAAAAAGCCTTTGATCGTACTTACTTGTCCCATAGACCGTATTTCACTGGTATGATCCAATAACAGAGGCATTTCATATTTGGGTGTTTCCTTTCTTTGTTGCATAGTTGAAGTCATCGCAATATCTTCCTTCTAAAATTCTTGTTGGGATTACTTAAAGATCTCTTTTTCCTTCTGGGAATCGAACATCTTCCTTGGTTTGTCATTCTTTTCACCCATTGATTTTGTGCTAGCGCTTGTTGAACAATGTCATCCCCTGTTTTCGCTCCTCGACAAGTAACTATATTAATGTTCTGTCCTTCATCCCTTGCTTTGATAGAAATCCATTGAACATTCTGGTTGTTCTGATTCCACTTTGCCTGAATCTTTACTAGTAGTGTTGGACATTCTTTTGTATCGTGGTCTGATGCGCGATAATACATACAATTTGTTGGTGGAAGTGGACATTCCCTTGCGTAATGTCCCAGTTTTTGACAATTCTGACACACCATTGGTCCTCTTCCTTGTCTGAAACCTCCTCTTACTCGTCCTCCACCTTTGTATCCTTCTCGATCTACTCTTGGTGCATTGTATGGAGGCGCCTGATTATACTACATGGTATTGTACTTAGACTGGGTCATGTTGTACTGCGGTTGCACGTTATTATATGGTTGTTGCATAGTATTATACTGCTTCTGCGCAATGTTGTATGGAGATGGAGCTTGATTAAAATATGGTGTGGCTTGCCTAGTCATCATTTCTTCCTGCACTCTATATGTGTTTGATGTCCTTTCTCACATCAAATCCATAGTTTTTCAATCAAATCCACAGTTTTTCAATCTTTGTCATCGTGGCCCACTGACTTGCAAAAGGTGTAATATGAGCTCTTCGGGACTGTTTGGTATTTTGGCATCATCATGCAGTGATAAGGGTTGTGACCCGATTTCTTTCATATTTCGCACCACAATTCTCCCGTTGGTAGTGGATTTAGAATTACTGTTTCCATATATTGCGCGAATGTTGGGAATTCCTTCTTGTGGTGTCCTTTCATCTTGCATGTGGTACACCAAACAAAATCCTGTTTATCCTTGTTCTTATTATGGTTCAACTAAAATGTTAAGTTCTTCAAATCCTGCTTCAGTTCTAAAATAGCTGGGTTTTTCTGCTGATACTGATTTTCTTCTAGTTGTAAGGTTGTCTGCAGATCTTCTGCCTACGTTTGGAACTTCTATTGTCGCAAAGGGTATTTTAAGTGTGGTAATAGTGAATTGAAAACAAAGTGTCTGTGTTGTGTCTCAGTCATGAGATGCTCCAACTTCCCCTTCAGTCGCTTGAATCTCTGATCAATCTCCCATACAAACTCTCCTAGTTTCTATCAGATTTTTATCATCTCGTTCATGTATTGATCCTCTGAGCGCAGCTTATGGAACTCATTTGTGAGTAACTTCTTAATGTATGCCCGTGTCTTTGTTGTCCCAGGGGCACTGTTTGCGTTTAGACTCATGTACCAGTCTAGTGCATGATCTCTTAGTGTAATAGATAACTACGCAAGTTTGGTATCTTCATCAATGATCTCTTTTGCTTCCCAGATCTTTGCACAAATGAACAAATGTTTCTCAAGGTATTCTGCTGCTTCTCCTCAAAATTCAGGTAACCTGATGGTGGGATCATGTCCTGACATTCTGAATGTTGAACTACTACCTCCTTGCAGTGTAGATACCTAACTACTGTTACCTGAACTGGCTCCTCTAGTTGTTGTTCCTTGTGTAAATGTACTCCCTGCTGTCTGACTGCTTTTGAACTTTAGTTATCTAAATGGTGGTGTTCTCTTTGGTGTATTAGTTGCACATTGTTTTATGGGTTCCACACTGACATTAATATGGATATTATGGTTTCTTTCTCCTCCCACGCTTGGACCTCTCATCTTTCGCTCATATGTTGCGTGCAATATTTCCTCAATCTGCTCCATAGCTCGAAGATCCTCTACCTCTTCCTCATCACTTTCCAAGCCTTCCCTCATGGCTATAACTCTCTTCTTGGTATTCACCTTGTATTGGTAGGGTGATCCGCTACGCGTCTTTCCCGTTGTCACCAAGATCCACTTGATCTGGTCATCATCCATCCTGATCCGATCCAAGGGTTCCTCCTTCTTATTTCCCTTATCCTTTCCTCCTTCCATTTCTCCTCTTTCTAACAGTGCTTCTCCCCTTCCCCCATGCACACAGGGAAGTTTAGCTGTCTGATTCCATTGTCATTACACCTTTGTTATATAGAAATATATTAATCGAAGTATAGAGTGATCAAATGTACCTTCCTCGAGGTCCCCATAGAAAATCTTGCTTCACTGCGTTGTACAACTTTGCTGTGTCTATTGAAAACTTTGTGATACAACCTACCACAATACTATCAATCCAAAATTCTACTGCGTGGGTGAACTTGTTGTTGGTCTGCTAAAGCTGCTCAATCTATACTGGGGTCCACTCTAGTTGTCGAATCTGGTTTGTTGTGTGGTTATCATTCAACCTTAGTATCCACTCATGTAATAGATGTGGGAAATCATAGAAAAAGACTTTGTGTAAATTAGTAAACACATATTTCTCAAGATATTTGCAAGGTGTTAGTCTAGGGTTTCTATTGTCTTTTTGTTCAAAATCTAGCTCCTTAGTTCTTAGCCAAGTTTCAATCTATTCTTTTGTGGGATTCCACAGCCTCAACATTCCCTCCTAATGGATCATTGGTCTCTTCCCTAACTTTGTCTTAATCTTCTTCCAACAGATCTTCGAGTTATCTTCTCTACTCAATCCTCTCATGTTCCTACCAATGAAAACGTAACCATTTGTTGGTTACTTATCTCCTACATTGTCTTATTTTATTGACCAAGGGTTCATGTCTATTCAGGGTTCCAAAAAAACCTCTAAAACTGTCGGCCCTCCTGGTAAACCAGAAGGCAACACATCAAATAGAATGTGTTGCGCAGTCTCACCTGAGATAAATTTAATGGGTGGCTGTAATACTCAGGTGTTTACAACCTAGGATTGAGTATGAGATAAGTGGGATAAATATTGAACCATTATTATGACTTTGTAAATACAACATACTGTCATTCATGATTTATGTAGTAGATCCATAGGTTTATTCCCTTAATATTGCAAAAGCACTTAAACAGGAAATATAATAATTCATGCATTCAACATAATAATAATTGATTCAAACAATAAAGACATGAAAAAATTCATCACACAACACATATATTACCATGGTTCACCCCCTCTTGGGGCTACACCCAAAAATATTTGGCTCTCATCTCTTTTATTATATTATGTTCGCATCCACAGTGTTGAGTGCTTACAACTCCCCTCTGATGGGTAGGATCTATATGACGCGAACTAGATTGCACCAGGATCCTCGATCTGTATTCTAATCCTCAATATCTACCTTCTCTTGTCTCTTCTATCTCAAAAGATTACAAAATAGGTCTTACAGCAAAACATTATATATCACATCCACTCATGAGTAACTTACAGTACCATAATAGTACTCTGAAGTGAACCGACCATGATGCCTAAACATCTATATTTATACATTATGGGCTCTTCAACCGTTTACAATACCTTACCAAAACCCTAACCCTACCATTGTTAGGTCTTCTTCTGCATGCACATGTGTTGTTCTTTCTTCCAACTACTGCTTCCCTTATGCACACCTTCCTTGCATGCGCATGTGCTATGTTTCCTTCCAACTGTTTCTTTTCTTGTGCACACTTTCTTTACCAAAAACGCCATGCTTTTCCTCTTTGGCGTTTGGCCTACCTCCAACAACACTCTAGAGTTAGAACCAAGGCACATGTACAATTAGAGGAAGTTGAAAAACAACCACTAGAGATCGTCAACATTGACGAAACCCCTTCACCAGATAAAACACTGATGAATCCCATACCTGTGGTAGAAGAAACCCAACAACTAGCACCTGTGGGCATGAATGTGGATATGATGGCAGAAGAATAGGAGTAACATAACCAGGGAACAAGAACCCCAAAGGAGGCACAACCAGAGAACCATGAAGCAACTCCAAGAGTCAATGGGACGACGAGAAATCAGGAAGCAACAATTGAGCCAGACAAGTCTCAAGCAAATTTATTAGACCATCCACCAGAAGGAACAATGAAATATGTCACGGGCTAGCTGTAATGATTTTCCCAAGTATGACCAATCGAGCCTGGAGCCTTGAGACAGCCACGACTGAAGAAAGACAAGCATCAGGTACCTAGGTCACCATGCAAGCAACCCCCCGTAACCCTTGTTTTTCCATGTATACCAAATGAGGTATGGGTGAAATCATACTTGTTAGGTCATGTAGAGAAGGTGAAATATTCAGACCATGATTTAACGGACATGGAAAATGTCTCATAATTCGTAAAGAAAGTATACTTACAGACTGTGGGTATGAATGCAGTTGGGTAACCGATTGATCAACCACTCCAGTGGGTAACAAGATTGGAAAAAATGGGGATTTTAGGCCTGCTAGAGCTACCACACTTTGGCAGAGGTTAGTATGCAAAAATTTGCATCAAAAAACTAATGGCAGTCACACATGGTGAGGATATATGGTTGGACAAGCTCATATCGATAGACGTGGAGCTCATTGCGCACATTACAGGGTTTCCATCCCAAGGCATGGATCCTGCACAATTTCTCGATGATAAGACAAAGGAGAAAGCACTTGCGGAAGAGATGAAAAGGAAATATGGCACTGACAGGGGGACATGGGGAATCATCATCAAAAGGATCAATGATGTTGCGACACAAATGGCCACAAAAATATTGGCCTACAAGCTGATAAGAAAATTCCACAAGGAGGAAGTCACGGCTACGGTCATCGCAGTTGTAGCACAATGTGCCAAGGGCACCACGGTTATATGGGCAAATTATCTTTTGAATTTGTTCCTGGATGACTTCAAGGATGCGCAAGATCTAGGAACATAATTTCACTACTCATGGCTTCTCATGTTTATAGCCATTATGGGATGGAAGGGACCAAACTATGCATATTTTGCCACCAGACCCAAGCCGAATCACGTAGCAAGATATTTATCACTTGGTGCCACGTAAGATGCCAAGAACAGGAGAATGAATAAAATTGTATTCGAAGTATACCTTCGTGACCTACATAAATCCATCTCCAACATTTGGATAATAACACCACAGGCTGTCACACAGAGTTGGGACATTGTCAACTTCAAGTCCACTCGACATGCGATGTGGATACAGGTGTGAAAGGACCCCAATAATAAGTGGCTACAATTGCACTATTACATCATGGAGGGAGACATCGACATGGTGATCTGAAATTGGGAGGATGACTGGAAGATTCCTGTCCTCACCAAAGACATACCTACTATTATCACTATAATAATTTCTTGGAATCCAAGTCTTGAGATTTGGTGGAACGCTAAATCAGTATAGAGGAGTGTTAGAATAGCAGGTGGGGTCATATATGGTAGACAGGGTTAAATTTGGTGGAGATGTAGGAGTGATGGGACCCGACGGGCCATAGATCTTGAGCAACCCAGATCGATGGTCAAGAGACATATCAGGCAAGAAAACAATGCAGAGGTTAAGCACTAGAGAGCGGGTCGGATAAAATACCGCGGTTTCAACCCATAGACACATGGCACCTCTAGAAGCATATCGGGGAGAAAAGAGGGTGAGTGCGAAACCGCTCAACCACGCCCCAATATCACGTGTTTTAATATCATTAAATATGTAAAATCTAAAGGTCGCATGTGGAGAGGGGAAAGTGACAGCCGGTCAAATCATCTCACGCCACTTGTTCAAGTACTTTTTGTCCATGCAATGCTAGGTGAGCACTGCCAGCTAACCAACTAGAAGGCTCATCATTCGAAATAGATTGGACAAACGTGATAAAACTACATACTTTCAAGTACTCTTGTCAGTAGTTCATGAT
Source organism: Picea abies (assembly GCA_900067695.1). Taxonomy (NCBI): domain Eukaryota; kingdom Viridiplantae; phylum Streptophyta; class Pinopsida; order Pinales; family Pinaceae; genus Picea; species Picea abies. The sequence goes on from CBVK0100097979.1 coordinate 17,964, forward strand.
TGGCACTCAATGACGATTATCTTTCAAAACATGGGTTAAATTACTCTATTTTGGGCCATTAACATTCTATTTTAGAACGGGGTAATCACAAGTTGAATCATTTAGCTAAGGAAGATAAGTTCATGTTTTCTGAAAAACCAGGGAAAATGGATACGACAGACCAAGTAGCCTCCAATGAACCAAGATTTTCAACTAATATGACAAATCCCTCGTTTAAGAAGAGAGAGAAATTGTTTTCTCGAATCTTAGAAACAAAATTTTATACAAAGCCTTTGAGAGAGCTAGGAGCGGATGAAGAAGTCAGATTAAATACCATCATGAAGGATTTAATCATCAATAGATATGCAAGTGAACACCATACACGAGATTTCAAGAGGAAACATAGCAAGCGTCAGAAGACAGAGGTAAAAACTGAAGTGGTCGAAAGCATTGGGGAAAACCAACCTGCATGGCTTGATATGTTAAAAGAATAAATTTCGAAGATGAGATAGATTGTGGGCTAAATTTAGTGTGTGTCAGATAATTTTGTAATAATATTGACAAATGGCCTTCAAGGAAAAAAACCTCAAATATTTCAGTTTGTTTATAATGTCCCCTATAAAATAGGAGTTCAGTTGTTGTATGTTACGCTTTTGTAACCGACATCTATTTTTGGAACTTTGGGGAAGATAATTCGTTCTGAAGCCCAGATGTAATCTACCTATATATACTATTACAAAGATAAATAAATGGTTGGACAGACCAAAGAGGGGCCTGCCCTCATAGTAGGAAGACTTTGTAAATCCATGGAGATAAAGTGAATGTACAATGCATAAGCATTTTGAACTGTTTATGAAAATATTCTAATGGTTGTGATATGAGTTATGTTTTCTCTCATAGTGTGTATTTCTTGTGTCTTTGAAATCCCATTTACATTTTTTTTTTTTAAATTGGAGAGTTAAGAGTCTGGAATTCGTCTTATGACGCTCTCGACTTAGCAATTTAAATAATGTAACACTCTTCTTAACTAATTTAGAATTCATTTCAATATGACCTGATGCAGTTATTTGTTTCCCTTTTCCTCTTTCACCATGCATATTTCAGTTTTAAAAACTCAGACTCATTGCCTCATTTATCCTTTCTCCTCTAGATAGTTATAATGGCATGCCACTTCTTTATTCATTTTATAATCCATATCCCCAAATGTCATCGCCTTTCCTTCACCAGCAATTGTATGAAACCCCCAAAGAAACCAAATATAGCCATTGATTATCAAAGAAATACCTAGTGACATGAGAGAGCCCTCTCTGAGTTGAGCAGGCTAGTGCCCATCTCTAAACTAGGTTGAAAGAGTTACCTCTATCTTTTTTCTATTCAGCCAGACAACATTTACAGAGTGCTAACATTCTGGCGCCATTGTCAGAGATGAAATTGGAAAAATTTCCCTGGGAAAGAACGAAACAGTTGAGTTCTAAGGTCTAAGAGCAGCAGACACTTAGGCACACATTAGATATATTCTTGCTTTGGTGACTCCACACATCAAAAATCAGTTTGAAGGTGATTCCACTAGTAGAAGAATTGAGAAATTTAAATTTTCAATGGCAACTCCACTTTCAATGAAGAATCTAGCTTCCAAAACATTATTGGCAACTCCATTCAAGCTTCAAATGTAATGTAGATACTCCACTGGAATATGAGATCCCTTGACAGAGGTATGAAAAGGCATTATGGAAGAAAACAAATACTTAAAATAGGATTTTTTCCAAGGCATTTTATTGTTTGTTGTAAGTTGCCTCTGGTCCTTTCCTGAACAAGCTAGACAAATTTTCCTTCACCTACTGCATGCAAATAATTATCATGATAATACTGAAATTGCATATCCTCCTCTTGAGATTATAAAAATATCTCCTCAGTTTATTACTGACTTTGATCAAAATATCCCACCTGAACCATATGATAATCAAGAAACCAAGGCTGATATTTCACCTCCTGTACTCAATCCAACACCCTCCAAAACTTAGCACAGATACAGACCCTTAAAGTTACCTCACATCCTACATGATTTTCCTCCAAAGTACTATGAGTACCTACTTGTGTTTTATGGGGAACCTGATGCCATATCAGCTAAAAAACACATCCAAGGGTTTGAGCATTTTATAGATTTGTTTGAGATTGACCATGAGGATGTTTGTATGAGGGCCTTCTCTTAATCCTTGAAAGGGGACACCAAAAACTGGTTTAAATATTTGTAGACAGAGACAATTAGCTCATGGGAGGAATTGAATAATGTTTTTTTAAAGTTTTGGGGTAGGAAGAAATCTTTGGATATACAACTTACAGAGTTCTATGCCTTAAAAAGGCAGAGCGATGAAGTTATTTATATATTGAGCAGAAGCTTTTCCAATATCTATTACAATTTTCCCAAAGAAATTCAATCCACTGAAGCTGCTGCCATGGTCCATTATACAACAACCCTTCATCTAGGTTTGCCTTTCCTTCTGATGGAAATAAGACCTAGGTCCCTACAACAAATATTTAATGATGCTCAGGAGATTCAACATAATATCCAAGCATGTGAACAGATTCTAAATGAGGGGTCGATGCTCAAGAACAAGAATTTGAATATGAACATAAAACAATTGATTGGAATCTTGAGCATAGAGTTGATAATATCATATGCCCTCCCAAAGTTTCTAATGCCAATGATTTTGCAAAAAATTATATTCCACTTGTTGAATGAGGAAGTGTTGATCCATTCCATGATAAGCAGAGGGATGATTGTTTTATGTATTCATTTGTAGACGGTCGAAAAAATGAGTTTGCAAATCAGTTTGTTGAAGAGCAGGTTGATGCTCCAAGTTTTTTCTTGTTAGATGACATTGCAGATGTTGTTGATTTTCCCATATATGAAGAATATGATGATTATTATGATGCTAACTTCACAAAACAACTATCTATATGTTCTCTATCATAAAATGTCCCTTTTCAGCAGTGCCATGATAGCAACCAACTTACATATCACAGTTACAAAGAAGAAAGTACTAAATCAACTGAAGGGAATTCTTTACCTTTATGGTTTTCTTCATTTAAATTATTGAAAGAAAATTCTAAGATTATCATTGAAGCAGATGAAAGTGTGTTGAGGCCAAATCTCACTGATTCACCAGAACAAATTGACAAGATATTGCAACAATCTTCTCATATGGTTGATGACCCTATCACTTGTTATGTAGAAGGTCTTGTTAGTTCAAAATTGAAACCATTGGTCGAAGAGGAATCTGAAAATGAGTGTGTTCAACCATCCAAAGAAATTGAAAATTGTGCATATGACAATAGTGAAGAAAACAAAGAAGGTTTTGAATCAGGTGAAAGAACTTTTACATTATGTTTTTCTTCTTTCAAATTGCTAAAAGAAAATGTTTATAATGTTTCAAATCTAAAATCCTCCAGACATGATGTAGAATATTCAGAAATCAATGGACATGAAAATGAAAACTATATTCCTCTATGTTGTTCTTCTTGTAAATTGTTGAAAGCAAATCATGAGATAACAGGGGAACAAGGAAAGTCTGATTGCATTCACAATGGCACTGTTTTTCACGAGCAAATTTTTATCTGTGAAGAAGACCAAGAACCTTCTCATACATTTAATGATCATGCGACTGATTACATGGAAGGTTACTTCAGTTCAGATTTGCAGCTTGTGCTCAATTATCAGCCTAAAAAAGAAGATGAAGTTGATCAAGAAATTGTTGTTAAAGGTTATTTTCCTCCCTCTGAAAATAATATAAGTATGCAACAAGATTTCCAACAAGGAAAAGTGTTTCAAAGTTTCCTTTCTTCCCCTGAGAATGATGTGGTGGTCCAACTTCTAAATGGCCTAGACAAGGATGGGGATTCTAAAACTGCATTTATGGAAACTTTAAGAAATGAACAAACAAATTACATAGAGCTTCAAGAAAGCAACACAACAACATATGCCATTTTTCAATTAGAAATACAGAAAGATAATGAAGAGGCAGCGGTTTTATTTGATTCATTTGAAAATCATGTTTTTGAAAATGCATCCATGGGAACTCTAGACTGTGAAATAGGGCATTATGTTCTCTTTTCACATTTGAAGGAATATTATGAGCAGAAACTTATTTCCATTCATTCATTTGAAAGCCAAAATGACAATACTCAAGAAAATTTAGAGGATATTAATAAAACCAAATCAGAACCATTTGATGAACAAGAGGATAACCCTAATGCACATAGTATGGTTGTCATATTTAAAGATGTTCAAAGATATATGAATTCTTTTGTTGATATGCATGGAATATTAGACAAACCTATTGCTGGAATTTCATTTGAAAGTGTTCCCAGAACTGAATAAATAGAGCAAGAGAAACAAACACTTATGAAATATGCTTGTCTTTCTTTTTTTTCTCATCAAGAAGAAATGATTTTTCATCATTTTCAAGATCCTCTGGCCATATTATTATAGTCTGCAGTGAAGGAGGAGTTTGTTCCATTCATAAGCTCAGGTTTTGTATTCAACTTCTGCTTTCAACTGCCATCTTTTACATTTGTTTGCCTACTTAAGAAAGATGTGAGCAGAGAAAAATCTGGAAGCCAATTGCTTGATTCGTTGCATTGGCACTTTAGAATCACTTGATTGAGTATTCATTTTAGCAATTTTAGGGTAGGTAAGTGAAAATAAGTTTGTTGGTCAAGCATTTTTTAGATTTCCAGTAGTGTATACACTCATATTTCTAGCGGTATATTCAGTATCCAGTGGATAGTAGTGTGTAAAGTTTGGTTTTCAGCAGACACCAGTGTTACACATCAAAATTACTCATTATGAGGATGGCCTAGTGTCGTCATTACCAATGTTGCAAGTGTCTCATTTTGGATGCAAGTGTTGCAAATATCATATTGTCATCTTGCCTATGTCATGTCTCAGAAAACATTATCAAGAACACTTAAAAGACACCTCAAAAGACTAGTTTTGAAGAGGAGAAATCATTTGCAAAGAGTACAAGTCTTTTTCCATAGAAAAAACCACTCAAAAATCAATTTTGGAAGGAAACGCTCCCCTATACACTATCAGGGAGTGCCAATGCTCTGTACCCTCTTTTGGGGGAGAGGAAATTAGCGACTCCACTGGGGATGGAACCTTCAATTTTGGTTTCCTTCCTTGGTATTTTTCCTGACCTTTTTCTTACCTTTATAATTTCTTCATACTGTGTTTTTGATTCTTAGATGTGATGTTGGCTTCTAATTCATCCCATACACATTGGATTTTTGGATTTTCTTGAGTTTTTGTTCATTTCTGGGAAATTTTTTGAGCTATCAGAGGCCAGTGCTCCCCTGAATCTACTACCAGAGCAATATTACTCCCTTGCAGACTCCCAGGGAGCATTGCAACGCTCTGGTGCCCTTGACACCAGAGCGCTAGTGTTTTTCTGCTCAAAAGTCTTTTAGGAGTTGATCTCAGAGTCTAATTTTTTTTTATTCTTTTGCTCAGGGTTATCATCATCTTAGTGTGCCTTTGTTTTAGCCTCCAAACTTTTGATTTATGAGAATTCATGATGCTTTTTTTGGGTTTGTAACATCTCTTTCTTCTTTACTTTGAGTCACTCTTCTTCTTCTGAGATTTAGAGTCAATTTACTGCTTTATCCTTTATCTGATCGTATGAAAGTTGTTGTAAGGAAACTCAGATATATATGCATTATTCAATTTGATCTTTGAGGTATTTTTCCCAATCAATTCTTGTTTTTTCATCATCCATTAACCTTCTCCTACCTTCACTAGAAATTTCACCAATTTTCATGCATTATGGGTGAGTTTTTTTGCATGGTTTTTGGCTCTTTTTATGAATTTTTGGGAGGACCAACGCCCCCCTGTAGGCCATACTAGATTTCCATCACTCCCCTACAGCATCTTAGGGAGCGTTGTAACACTCTGTGCACCCTTATGGGGGAGCGCTAGTCTCTTTTTTTGATAGTTTTTGCCTTCTTTTGCTCAGTCTTTTGCAGCTTTTTTTGCATAGATATTTACCCAGAGTCCATGGTTGGTTTGTGAAGTTGTTTGGATTGGTTTTTGATGTTTTTTGATGATTATCACTCCCTATTGTATTTCTTGGATCTTGAAACCTTTTTCAGAAATGTGAAATTGCCTTTTCCAACTGCTTTCTGTCAGGACAATTTTGAGTGATTTCTCTTTCTCCCTATCTTTTCTTGGATTCTTCTCTGCATTTTATTTGTGTTCCTTGAATGCTTGATTGGTTTTAGAATCATTAATGGTTTTCTTTATTGTTAGAACAAGTTTCTACTTTTTTTCTTTCATACCTCACTACCTTGAGTGCATGCTTTGTTTGTATCCCTTTTGCTTCGTGTCTTTTTCATCTGCATATGACTCTTTCTCCTGATTGCAAGTAGTGGAGCATTGAAGCTTTTGTATTTAATTTATGTATACATAATAATCAAACAAAGAAGATAAATGAATTCTTTCTTTTGGGTAGTGAAATTAGCTTGCATTTGAAGTAGTGGAATTGCATGTTTTTTGGCATTTTGGGACATTGTGCATCTGGAATGATGAATGTTTTCTTCTTCTCGTAGAATAGCTTTCATAGAAATGAAAAGATTTCATATTCATCTCTTTGCATAAATTTCGAGTCGGTCAAAACACCATATTGTCCACGCCATTTTCCTTTTGAGTAACAACAACCTTAAAAATCAAGTGCTAAATTAAAATTGATTAGACATTTTTACATTTTTTGGTAGAAAACCTACACTAGATTAGTTGTAGGGATTTGTAATAGGTGTGAAATATAAATTTCCAAAGATGAAAACAAACATAATATCTTGTGTTAAGGAGCGATGAAATCCAATTGCTACATTTTTTCCTGGGAAGCCCTTCTCACACAAGGGTCAAACCTGAGGTCGCATTGAGACTGGCAGAGTTACTCACCCTGCTTTGTTGGTCTTGGTGTAGAGATTGCATGTATTATGGGGGTCGCTTGAAGGTATATCCACAATGATGAGTGGAAGCCTTTCAAGTTCATTTCAGGCTAGATACCCTGCCCTTGCACGTGCATCAAACTGTCGAATGTTTCCCCAGACATCACTGGTGTAGTTGGTAACCTTAGTGACCTATCTCTTTTTGGTGTTTACACAAGGTGACTGTGGAGGGGAAAGTCTTCACGGTACCTCAAATCGACGTGGACTAGATTGACTTGGGATATTTGGAGGGTATACCCACGATTATGTGTGGGATCTTGCACCAGGGTGTAAGTCCGTTAAGTAGGTCATCAATGTAACTTTTCCACCTGCTCTATCTCAACCCCTTCTAACTTTGTTCCCACGATGTTGGATTTCATCACCAACTAGTGTGCTCATTGTGAGAAGGTTTTGTTTGCTTGCTTTATTACTAGATTTTTAGCATGTGTTGTTTGTTCTCCCTAGTAGAATCTAGGTTGGATCTTTATTTTTTATGGCTTCAGTTCCCGGAATGACCAATGAAGGAAGCCCTTTTCCAGGGGAACAATTTGTTTTTCCTTCTTATGGAAATGTTGGTCCTCCTTACATCCCTACTTTGAGCCTTTCAGGTCTCACAATTGGGTTACCAATATGGTTGTTTTCCACTCTGGTGATCTCAAATGTAGGTGCTTCAGATGTAAGCACACCACCCACACATCAACCTCAGGTCGAACTTTCTCCTTCTTCGCCCGTCAGGTCTCCTTCCATTTCTTGTTCTTCACCTAGTGAAATATCTAAGGCAAGTAGCCAGGTTGATAAGAAGAAGAAGAAAAAGAAAGAGGAGAAGAAGAAGAACCTGAAAAGGACCAAGCCCCCAACCATATCAGATGTTGGATCCAAGAAGCCAAATACTATTAATTGTATTGGGAGTGTTGATGAGGTCAACAAGATTAAAACGAAGAATTTGAAACCTAAATTCCCTTGCACTATTTGTAAGGGTGAACACTTTCTAAGGGATTTCCCTAGTCTTCCCAAGGTCTTAGAAATGTGGTCCTCCACATCATCAGCCTCTATTAGACATGCTGGTGACACCCCATCAACTAGTGACGTTAAGTTTTGTAAGAAGAAGACAACTATCAAGTTTCCTTGTATGTTATGCAAAGGTGATCATTACTCTCACATTTGTTCTCGTATTGACGAGGCTTCTTCTCTTTTGGAAAATATTCAACTTCCAACTGGTTATCACAAGATTTCCCCCCACCCATCATTAGTTGATGGAGTGGTCAATATGGTTCCATCCCTGGTCAGTTCGGTTGATCAGGTGGTCAATCTAGTTTCATCCTCGGTTGAACCACTAACCAAAGTAGCTGATCCAGTTCCATGATCGATCAACTGCACTTTCATCTGAAAAGTGAAACCAAAGTGAGTCGTGACTGATCTAGTCCCGTCATTGGTCAGTCCCACATTTCATTTGAAGAGTGCTAATGTGGTCAATGCCACTCCTCCTCTGACAAGTGCCAAAGTGGTTTCTTTGGTCCCTTCATCGGTCAGTCCGGTTGATCATGTCATCAATCTGGTCATGTCCTTAGTTGAAACAGTTGACAAAGTGGTTGATCCGATCCCATCTTTGGTCGATCCCTCTCTCCTGTTAGAGAGTGTAACCCAAGAGGTCGATCTGTTTCCACCTATCGACCCCATTCTCCCCTTGGAGAATGAAACCCAAGTGGTTGATTTGATTTTGTTATCAATCGATCCTACTCTCCCTCTAGAGAGTAAACCCAATTTTTCCCATGTTTTTCTCGTTGATACAGAATCTACCGTGTTGGGGGGCATTCCTCCTTCTCCTTTGAAACCCCCTCCAGGTAATGAGGCCATCCTTTTTGATTGGGGTGTTATAACTGGACCTCGTCTTCCTTCTCACATTCCTTTCAATATTACAGAACAGGTTTGTGGTTGGGATGTTCCTCATGCACTGATAGATGAAGGTTCCTCCATCAGTATTTTGTCCTCTATTGCTTGGAAAGATTTGGGTTATCCTCAGCTTGTGCCAGTTACCCAGACCCTGTTCATTTTTAACATAATAACCAATCACCCTTTAGGATTTCTTCCTAAGTTTCCTGTAACTTTGGGAGGGAAAAATGGCTTTATTGATGTTATGGTAGACGAGGACTGCTTGGATTTTGATTTACTCCTTGGGCAATATTATGTCTATTCCATGAAAGCTATTATGTCCACTCTCTTTCATGTGATATATTCCCCTCACGATGGAAGAATGGTAACTATTGATCAACTTTAGTTTGTTGGCCCTGACTTGACCATCAACCCAATGACCTCCCTAAATGTTTCTTATATGCAGCTGGTATCACCCTTGCTACATGTCAATTATGTGGCATTGTCTCCCATGACTTCAACTTATGATGACTTAGATATGGTAGTTGACATGGTGATCTCTTCGGTAGGGCTATTGGAGCCTGATCTCCTTACCCCTGACATGACCCTCGACATGTTTTCCTTCCAAAGCATTGTTCTTGCATCCAATGAAGATCTCTCAGAAGCCATGACCTAGTTTTTTCCCTTGACATGGTTTCCTTCCAAAGCATTATCCTCTTGGAATCCATGATCAAGAAGTGTCCATGAGCACTTTTTTCCTCTTTGTGGCAAGCTCGTTAAAAAATGAAATAGAGGTTTTGAGCATAGTTTTTCCTCTTTGTAGCAAGATCGTTAAAAAATGAAATAGATATCTGGGGATTGAACCCAGAGCCTTGAGCATAGTTCTTCTCCCATGTCAATCTCGTTAAAAAATGAAATAATCACCTCTCTTAGCAAATCGAGTCTTTCATTAGGTCTCGTATTTGAACCTTCTTTTCATCCACCTATATCCTTTTTCTCTATATAGTACATAAATTGGTGACAACCTCAATGTCGGTGAATGAATTGAAGCTTGGGGGGCATTGTCTCCAGCCTTTGATTATCATTTTGGAGTTAAGCCACTAGCTTTTCAAGCTGGGGGTATATCGAGCTTAGTCTTTGTTCCTTCTCGTGCTCGCAAATACATGAGAATGTAACCGAGTATAATTTTATCACTTTTTCGAACTCGTAAAGGTTATATGAAAAAGGAACCCCTGGGAGTCTCCTTTAAGCTCTTTTTAGATTCTCTAAACATGAAAAGATTGTCGAGTGATCTTGCTTCCTTTCACACTTGTTAAAAGGTTAGAAAGGGAATCCGTCGAGTGGTAATTTATCTCTTTTTTGGCCTCATGAGACTAACATTATGAAAAATGACAACACTAGAGTCATCTTTAAGTCATTTTCAGACTCTCTAAATATGAAAAACCACTGAGTTTACCTTCTCTAGACTCGTTAAACAATCATACATTAAAGGGCCCATACGGGACCGAACCCTTAATACTTCCAGTTTGTTAAATAAAGGAAGAGGGAATTATCGAAGGTAATTTATATCGAGAATGTGTTACCCTCCTCAAGCTCGTTAAATAAAAAAGAAGCACTTGTCTATCTGTATGGGGGAAAAATTGAAGGAAGCAAGCCAAATAGTTCTTGAAAACATTACAAGTAACTCTTACAGTCACCCTTGAACACGACACTTTGTCTTTGCACACATTTTAATCCACTAAACCTCTACATTGAACTGATCCTCTGATTTTTCTTACTCCTTTGGGTCACCCAATGAAATTCACAGTATCCACTGCATTATTATGTTTTGGTCCATGTCATGTTTCTGATGTCATGCCTCAGTGTTCAAGGGAAGCATCTACCTCAAGAGTCAACCATCGCAATTTTTTTTTTCAATACCCATGTCAGTCCATGTTCTTTTGACCCATCAATTACATCTATGTGTCAATTTCATGTCATTGATGGGGGATACATCAAGGCCCTCCTTCGACGAGTCTGTTTCTGTCGACTTCAACACATTATCTAGTAACTAGACTTAGAAACTAGTTAGTACCTTGGGACCTGCATGCCTCAATGACAGGCCTCCTCACGTTTGACAGTGGGTTTACATCATTAACCTCAGATCGGATGATTCCATAGATGTTTGACTTCATCTCATCCATTCACATTTGTTGGAATGTACTAGAGTACCTTGGGAATCATTGACACCAATGGTGATTTCCCTCGTGCTTGTTAACGGTTTACCTCATTGACCGGTAATCAAGTGGTTTCTTCCATGTTCGACATCAGAACATCTATTCACATGGTTAGATTTGTACTACATCAGGATCGATAGGAAGACCCTGGCTTGAGTCATCACTCTTATATGTACTTTTCGCAGGTTGCGACAGAGTTTCTTTTGAACATTGACACATATATTGTCACATAGATCCACTTTGCATTGGGCGTGGCTATGTCTTGTCGTCTCATAGATACATTGTGTATTATTCGTGGCTATGATCAGTTCAGTTCATAGGAGTATATATCAACATTGTATCTTCAGTGGATATACCTTTTTGTTACTATAATTATGGATCCGTAGTGTATTTTATGATGGACATACCTTGAAAGTCTTTATCACTCAAGCATAGGTATGCCTGCCTTGGGTCTGAAACATGTCATAATATTTGTTTGATGGTTGTGTGCAGCTTCTTCCAGGTTCTTTGAGTCCATACCCTTGCTCAAAAAATTCTACAAAGTACTTCAGTCATCAATTCTCATCTTCTAACTTCGCACTTTGGGGGGCAATTTGTTACACATCAAAATTAATCATTACGATGATGGTCCATTGTCATCATTACCAATATCGCAAGTGTCTCATTTTGTCTGCAAGTGTCACAAATATCATACTGTCATCTTTCCTATGTCGTGTCTCAGACAACATTATCAAGAAAACTTAAAAGACACATCAAAAGACTAGTTTTGAAGAGGACAAATCATTTGACAAAGAGTACAAGTCTTTTGCCATGGAAAAAACCACTCAAAAATCAATTTTGGAAGGCAACGCTCCCCTATACACTGTCAGGGAGTGCCAATGCTCTGTACCCTCTTTTGGGGGAGTGTTGCAATGCTTTGTGCCCCATTATGAGGGAGCATTGTGTTGGTTGTGGAGCCTGATTATCTTCCTGATTCAGAGGTCCTTGCTTTCAGCCATGTTTATACCCCATGAAGTATTTACACC
>CBVK0100097980.1:0-30033 GCA_900067695.1 Picea abies
AACACCAATGAGAAGGAGACACCAACCCCCTGATTTACATGCAAAAACCTAAAGGAAGCACCAACTCCCTCAGTTCTCCGAAACCAACCAGAGGAGGATACAACCCCCTTTCCTTTCCCCATCTTGCCATTCTAAAATATAAATGTAGAATCACTATCACTACTAATAATAAAGTCATTTCCAATGTAACCAATACATCAACCAACCAGTCACTGTCATTGTCTCTATCACATCAACCAAACTATAATTGTCACTGTCACATAAACCAACCTGTCAGTGTCACTGTCACATAAACCAACCTATCAGTGTCGCTATCACATCAACCAACCTATCATTGTCATTGTCACATCAACCTATGACTACCACTTTCACATCAACCAACCTATCACTGTATTTTTCACTCTCTCTATCACTGATATACCATCATCAACCAATTGATCCACTCACATGGATATAAATACCATCACCAAACCATGTACATTAACTAATATCATACCATGTACATCAACATGTGCATTCACATACATCAACCATGTACCATATCACGTGCATCATAAGATATCATAAATGAAGTGCCTCAAGCATAACCAAGATATCCACCATACTGAGATACCAATGTAGCCAATATGTGCTACTAATCAATGTACCATAACATTACTAAGGTGTACCTCAACATGTACCAACATCACCAAGATATACCTCAACATATACTAACATCACCAAAACATGCACCTCATACATGTACTACCATATACTAAGTGTGTACCTAAACTATGCACCAACAACACAAAGGTGTGTCTCTAGCATATGCCCAAATTACAATACCATGACTCAAACATGTACCATATCACCAAGATATATCAATCAAATCATGAATATAACATGCCTTAGAACCTGTAACTAACCTGGTGCTTCAGATCATAGACAAACAAACCAACCTGAGCATAAAAAACCTAGTACAAGCATCTCTCACCAGTCATTTCTTATCCTAGCGATACTAATACCTAATGTCATGTGGGGACTCACATGATAGGAACTAGGAAACCCACAGGGGTGCCTTGTGGGACACTAGTTGTCTGACCCACAAAGGTTAACCAAACTAGGGTTTTCTCAGAAAAACCTTCTCTCCTCTGCAATATCGAAACTCCCGCACTTCTCACTCTTTCAATTCCTCATATTTCTCTATCGCAATCTCACTAAAATATCACGTGCTGATATAGAATATATTCAAATGAATGTGTCTATGAGTGTACTTATGAGTGAATTCTTGAGGTGTATGTATACTTTTTCTAGGTAACCTCTTTCCTTAATTTTAGAGTTTCTCAAACTTTCTTGGTACAACCACTTTACCCTTTCATTAATTACTTATAAACAATTAGAAGCTTCTTAACCCATCTTTAAACCAATTAGGGGCTTCTTAACCCATCTTTGGGGCTTCCAAATTCATGACATCATAACTCCTAAACCATGAGGAACAAAATGACATTCCACCTACCGTTGGAAAGGACATGATGAGGACTATCCATATATGAGTGTGTTACCTACATTTATGTTTTCCTTTATGTCCTTATTCCTAAAAAAACTTTAGGGTTCATGACCACAACTATGGGTTCTTTTAGACTTCTTCAAAGCATCTTCCCATGAGGGCCATGCTTAGAACTATGCCATAAGGGGACCACTTTGGAGACTTCTCCAAATACACCCATAACATTTGTTGACATCAATGAAAACCACTGTTTGTTGACATAAATGACAACCAACTATCCAACAAGATCATTTACAATGAACTTTCCAACAATTTCATTTTGAATTATCTCACACCTCAGATGCACATACTTCATAGATTAAGTATATGATTGGTTCATGCCACCAAGATCAACTTGAAAATTATCCACTTAATCTAACAAACATAACTCCACTTGAGCCCCAAAACAAAATTTTAGTTAGGTTATGACTTTGGGGATAGGCAACCAAATAACTCTCCTTAGTCATCTCACATTGAGACATAGTAATTGACTTATAGGTTACATTAAAATATTTTTTTTCGAACATGATGAAAACCCATTCAATAACAAGTGTGTTATTTATAATGGATAATTTTGGTGTTGGTATTGGATGTGTGATTGATACTCCTTGCTCTTTTATCATTGAATTTACCCCAAATGTTAGATTTCAACTTGAAGGAAATGTAATGTATTTCACATATATGTGAATAGGTAGCTTAGTTTCCTTTCTATAAGGTATCCTTACCCAAGTGTCACTTGCAGGAGGAGGGCACCTAAGATATATTTCTCTAGGTATTTAAGACTTGGCTACACATTGACTCCTAGTTATAATTGTCTCTTTGTACCTTCACTCATGCACATTGGGATGTTACTACCCTTATTGTTAGTTGATTAGAAGGCCCTTATCCATATTCTAGGATTTGTTTGAGAGCATATGGTTTTTCTGATAGGATAGATTCATTTATTTATATGATCGAATTACTAGGTTAGGATAATATTAGTTTGATTCAAACACACTTATACCCATTTGTTTCACCACCTAAGCACATAGTGAGTGTATCGTTTGATCATTTCTTTGATTAGTTCATTTTACTTGTTACTTTAACCTTTTAAGTAATGTTTTTCATCTTATAGCGATACTTGCATATAGAAACCATAGCTCCTCCTAGGAGATAGTATCATAGGTTGTGAGGCCTTCATCCTATGTTATTTTACTGACACATTATCTCCCCTACTCTACAAATCAAGGTTTTTCACCCAATCCCACCTTTGGATTTTGTCTCTCTATATTTAGAAAGTTACTCTTCTTCCAAATCCTCATTTTCATCCCCATATAGTGTTTCTAGATCTTCTAGTCATATATATAGTTCTTCCTCTTCTATATCATGGTCCTCCAACCCAGTTTCCACCATGGAAGGAATTGATACTGGACCCAACACTAGAGATAATTCTAACCATCTTGTTTTACCTTGCATGGTAGGTTTGAATCTCCATGATTTAAACAAGTTGATCAATGATCCTATCCACCATGATTCTAACTATCTAAATATGCAAACTACACTTCCCTATAACATCCTTAAGTTTGAGGTTAAACTTGGAGAGGATCCCTCCAACCATATCCACCTTTGGTGTTCCTCCAAATCCATAATGGAATATTATATTAGGTTTATATCTTTTCAATTCACTCTAAAGGGTGCTACTTCCAAACAATACATAGACCAACTATATGGAAATACGCATCAAAACGTTCAATCCATTGCAAGTTTTTTCTTATGCTTCTTATAGCTTCTAGTCTACTATGATGTAGAGATATAAATTTTGACTAATTTCCATCATACTATCACATCTCATATGATGGATCAAATCCATTAATGATGTAGAAGATGTGGACTATGTAAGGACAATATTAAGGATATATTCCTTATGGATTGGTCCCCAAAGTCTCTCCTTCTTCCCATTTCCAAGGATGTAGCCACAATTATTCCTAGGAGTGAAGATAAATACATCCAATAGGAACATCAATATGATATTATATATTCCTAATAAGGTTATTTATATACCATCCTTACCAATTCCCCTCTCTCTCACTCAGGTAAATTGTTTACACTAGGGGGATCCCATTCAACCAATGTCCTTATAGGATATATGTCACAAGCTTATCCACATCCTAATACCCATAGAACTTGTAGATATGGTATCCCTTGTGGTGGAGTTAGAAACTCTTACCCTCAATATTCTAGGTGTCCTTTATCACCTTACAATTCTCCTAACCCCTTCAAGATTCAGCTCAATTGTTATCTCAAGTGGGAACCAATACCTCCTATCCAACACCCCATGCACATACACATGTACATGTAATTTCTTATAATAGTTACTCTTCTGGTGGGAAAACTATGAATCCATATTATCCTTTTCTTTGCCCCCTACTAGTCATTAAAATTCCTCCATCAATGGTACCCCAAGCCCCTATTGGTCATCCTACACCCCCTCCTCAAGGGAACGTGTATGCACATCAAAATTCACTCACCCCCCGATTAGAATAATAAAAAAAATAATAATGGGAATGTCAAATAGAATGGAAAAACTATGGGAACAAGGGAATCAAAACTAACAACCTAATACCCACACTAGTGGAAACCAACTTATTGCAACCCAAGGAGAAGGTATAAATCCCCAATATCAACAGGGAAAGAATCATACCTTAACACAAATAAATATTGTACTAGTTCTAGTGTATATGAATATTACACCCATGAGTTCATTGTTACCTTAAAAATTTGTCATGCATGGGATGCATATAAAGCTACCTAACTCACCCAACCTTCTTCCTCACAACTAGTTTTTTAGATAAACCTCATAATATAAACTAACATAAGGGATTGTAT
The DNA here is from genome assembly GCA_900067695.1 of Picea abies. Classification (NCBI taxonomy): domain Eukaryota; kingdom Viridiplantae; phylum Streptophyta; class Pinopsida; order Pinales; family Pinaceae; genus Picea; species Picea abies. The sequence continues at coordinate 4,391 of CBVK0100097980.1, forward strand.
CCACCATAGAGGCCACTCCTCCTAGATAACCTGCCACTTCGAACCCTCTTGGTAACAAGAATTATCAAATCCTTTAGTTGGATTTTTTCAATGTCAACCTAACTACTAGATGTCGTCAGTATGATATGGCCCTTGAATCATAACGTACTAACTTTGTTGATCCTCCTCCATATATAAATTGACCTTTGAAAAATATTGGGCCCAATGTTTCACTTCACTCTAAGGTTCCTTTACTATCAAATTCTCCCAATTCTCATGCATAGGTAACCCATAACTATAGTGTAGTTGATAAATTATCTCAATCCCCTATCATAATGTCATCCATAGAAGTCCTCCAAATCTATCCTTCACAACAAAAATAAATTTCTATATTCTTTGTGTTTTGTTGATCCTGTAAATGATAGGTTAGTTGTTTTTTACATTGACAAAGTCATAACCCATTCATTTTCCCCCTTTGGTGGCCTTTGAATTTCTAAAGTCCATCAATAATTTTATTCTTAATCAATGCATCATGATGAAGGAACATGTGCATGTGTGATGTCTACCAAAATACCGAAGAATGTAGATTCACTTAATATCATTCCATCTACCATCTATGTTTATGCATATGATTAGTAGGCATGATTTTAGGGGCTAAATTTCTCTCATGGCCTAATTTTCCATGCTTTTTCCAAAAAAAAGATTTGCTTTTCTAAAATTTATTAGCCCAAATTCTATAGAATAAAATTATCTTACCTTAAAAATAAATCAACTTTTATAGAATCTATATAAAATCCTTATAAATTTGAATATTTTTACAAAAATATTGCCAATATTTTATAGTTTCCATATTAAAGACTAATATGATTCTCCAAGGTTTCTACATTTTGAGATAAATTCTCATCCTTAAAATTATCCCTATGATGGCCACCATTGTTAGCTAGAAGGGTTTTACCATAACTATCCCATTCAATTGGTGGGAACAAAATTTCTTATATATGCTTATGTTATATATGCTCCTTTGGCCTATAACATTCTCTTTGATCATAGTTTCACGTATGCCATTAGGGAGGTTTTCTCTTTAGTCTTCCATGTAATTAATTTTTCCCATAAGGAGTAAGTTTACACCATAGATCAAATTACATATCATGATCCTATGAATCAGTTCAATCCTAAAACAAAATTTCCATCATTGGATAGGAACCAATCAATTACCTCCTTTGTTAGCATTAGCCTCTGAGTCTATAAAGACTTGGACGTACTTTTTGCATATTATGATCTTGCAACTGCATTTTGCCAACCAAGTTTGTAAACTATTTCTATGGTGTGACCATCCCATAAGCTTGTGGGTTTATATTCACAGCCTTTTGTCAATCCCTCAACTCCAAAATCTTCGACACAAACATCGGGGAGGAATCCTCTTTGGAATTATCCCTTTGGCTATACAACTTTCTTATTCCCACCTCTTGGAATATTAAGTACCCCTATTATGACTATGACTAATTTTTACAATCTCACTTTAGGGATCCCTATATGGTATTCGGATCCTCCTACCCCACCTATTCCCTCTGTAGCATACCCAACCACCCACACATCGGGCTACACTACTTCAAGATTTCTTTTGAACTATTTTCAAATTCTTACACATTTTTAATTAATAAAGATGCATGAAATATTCAAATGCATAGATCAAGATTCATGCTACAACATAAAACAAATGAACCATATGTCATGCATAGAAATACCTAGCAAGCATGCATAATATAGATACTAATTTCATAGCTAAGTAAATACACAACGAAAATAAATATACATGTAAATTAAACCATGATAGAGAGAGCACTTATCTTTAATAAAAATAATCACCAACTAGCTACAGACAAAGGAAGATCCACCCAACCGTAGACATTGTTGTTCCAAGTCTCAACAATAATGTCACCGTTGGGCCAGGTCTATGAGTCCACAAGGATGGTTCAAGAGTGTCACTTAGCTTCCCAAACCAGTCAACACTCAAGCTCTCACAGGATTCTCAACACACACAACAATCCAAACTACACCAACTCTTTTCTACCTAGCCTGCACAACCCAAGAGAATTGACCCCCTTCTTTGCCACACAGTCCCTCAATATATCCACCTCCTTGCAGGGCTCCATTGCTTCTGGTAAAAAATGTCCATGCTGGGACTCTCAATATTCACGGTTGTGGGAAAAACTTAACATGTGCTAATGCATATTAGACATGCAGGAATTAATTCATGGCTAGAATACACCAACAATCATTACTGCAACCAAACCATGTCTCCTCTCCACAATTCGTTTTTTATTCCAAAGCCAAGACATGAAGGAAGAATGAAGAGTGGGTGAAAGAGTGAATGGAGAAAGAAAAGAATGAAAGGTCTGAACAATGAGCAATGAGTGATTGAGTGAATGAGTGAAGAAGAAGCCCCCAAACAATCCACAAGATGGGTTTATATCTTTACTTGCAAATCAAGAACCACATGGCCTTCCCCAAGAAGCTCATGTAACCACTCCTCTCCATTAAAAGAATTATGGGTAATTAAAATATAAAATAAATACATATCCCCTCAATCCCCCTCTCTTGTGGTATCATAGCCCCCTATAACTCTTATCCTTGTCTGTCTAGCATCCAATGATGTATTTATTATTAATAATGATCAAAACATTACATTTCCTAGGAACACTCACCTTTTTAATTGTTTTGGCACTCTAGCCTTTCAAAATACATTATTTAATATGGGGCTCAAAAACCGGGGTATTACATTCCCCTCCCCTTATTTTGGCACCGTTCTTAGTGCATATACAAAGAAGAAAAAAAAATTCAAAATTTATTCAAAAAGTTGCAGGTACTCTTATTACATGGAATCTTCACCTGCATAGCATATTCATGCTCCCAAGTAGCATATTTAGGAATGTAGTAGGTCCACTGGAATTTTAACAACTCTGTAACTCGATTCTGAGGAATTTTGACTTTTTTGTCTAAAATTTGCATTGGTTTGACCTGAAAGTCTCCCTTTGTCTCTACCTCATTCAGATGTTAATCAATAACATGGTTAAGATCATGTACATATTGTTTTAGAAAATACACATAAAATACATTATTCACATTCATGGAAGCAGGCAATGCAAGCATGTATGCAACTGAACCTATTCCACCCAATATCTCAAATCGACCACAGAATCTAGTTGCTAGCTTTGTACAACTATGCAACTTCAAAGAGACTTTCTTGGGGTTAACTCTTAAAAGCACATGCTCCCCAAATTTAAATTATCTAGTTTTCATGTTCTTATCTGCATAAATTTTATGTCTATTTTGAGCTTCTTTTAAATTATGCTTAATTCTAACCATTTGGTCTTCCACATTCTTGAGAAATTTTGTCCCAAGTACCACTTTATCTCTTGGGTTGTATCTGTTGGAATATTGGTTGTTTTCATTGATGTCAACCGTAGTCATTGGTTTTGGACAACAAGATTGATGAAGGTATTTGGACATGAAGGACAATGCACATGCAGATACAACACCCATGGATGGAGATTATACATCATGTTGTTTCCGGTGGTAGGTGGCATGTCATGTGGATCTTCATGGTTCATGAGAAATTAATTTTTGAAGATGACAAAGTGAATTGAAGAAGGAAGTACAGGTCGATCCTCAAGATAATTAAAGAAAAGAATTACAAAATAAGAAAGTATCAAGTCAGCCCTAATGTTAAAAGGAAGTGACAGAAAGGGTATAAATACATCTCATTAAACATTCATTTTTTAACACACATAAGTTTGTTAATGAACAAGGAGATATATGTTGAATTTCAGAGGAAATCTAAAGTAAAGAAGGCCGGATTTCAAGGGAGGATGAAGTCTTTTGGTGATGTGTTCTAAGGTATGCTATATTTAGGTCATCTTACCATTTTCTCTAAAAAAACAAATTCTAGAATGATTCAGATGGTGAAATTGGTATGGTATTGAGAAGATATATCTAGGTACCTGTGGTAAAAATTTCTGCTCTTTATTCGCTACAATTTGGGAGATACACTCTATGGAAGATATGGTTTTTGACTAGTCCTGAAGCTAGTCATAAACATGTGTTCCGGGTAAAACAATCATAACATATTCATAGAGAATACAAATGAAGTGAGACCAATTGAATTGGAAATAGTATGGTTTGTAGTTTCCTGTGTAACAATTTCAGAATATTATGTTAAAAAATGAGTGTGGGGCATGTTGTATAAGTTCGCTCTCCTGAATAAACCAAAATTGAATAAGGTATACCATTTTCTCTATAATGCCTTTTCTGGGAGGATTCAAGTGAAACTTGGAGGATTTTCAGAGAATACATTGATTAATATTATCTACAGGATCAAAGTATTCCAAGAAGTGAAGAATTGTATAAGTTGAAGAATTCTTAGGAAGCATTATTAGGTTCTATGTGATGGTTGGTTGATGGTAATAATTTAATGTAAAGTTTTATTATCTCTCATATATTCTTGGGTGGAAGGAAGGGGTAATGTAAAGTTTTATTATCTCTCATATATTCTTGGGTGGAAGGAAGGGGAAAGGATGGAGAGGTCAACCATCTCTTGATATTGGAGGATTTTATCTTCATTTTGGAGGTTTATCCATCCCTTTATATTTGAAAGTTGTAGCTGTAACGTCCCTGACCATCATCCCACTAGCCGGGAAAACACTATTGTGCGGAACAACATCATTCTCATACTTAACTAATAACATGCATTTAAGTCATATTGAACACATTTAACTCAAAGTAAGCACAAGATTACTGCTAACATAAATAATCCCTAGCATTAACAATAATTCATATGCACAATAGAATACATGATACATATAAGCATCACAGGCATGCAAACTATAATATTAAGCATAAGCTGATACTTATCTTTGAAATCATGGTAATTCCACCAACCACGTGCAGGCCTTCCACGAACCTCCCAGCCTTAGACCATGCTACTCATCATGCTCAATAGTGGGTCACCCCCAAGCTGGGACTAAGCTCCACCCAAGGCAATGAATCCTAGTCTAGGCTGAGGTTACAGGAAAAAATGCATAGAATAACTAGAAGGATTCTTCCCATGATGCCTTCTTACACCTACTACTCACTAACTCTCATTCCCCACATGCATTTTCTGCCTGGGAGTATACACCTTCATAAGCATAGTCAATCAGTACTTCACCTCCCTCTCTAGCTCTTGGCAACAGGTAGGATCAGGAAGTCTTAGAGCTCTGTAGCTAGTGCTGGACTCTCTCTGGATGAATACAACTTCCCAGTAGACTCCTTCACCTAGAAATAGCTTCTCACAGGCCTGACAGACTGCCTCTTCAACTAAGGGCCTTAAAACCCAGTTTTTCATCCCCTTCCAACTCAATTCCTACATGGTGAGGATAACCACAACACAAACCCACTCAGGAAAACAGAAAACAACAACCTACAGATAGATTGGGTACGGATTCATCTCTGTAATGGAGGATAGACTAGGTTCTGGAACTCAAAAGTCAACTTTCTCCTCCTAACCAGTTCTCTCAATGATGCATAGGTATGTCAAGGGTAGATGCAGACCAATAACAGAATCAGATGGATGATATTTTGGTCTTCAATAAGATGTCTTGGTTTTATGGTTCTCAGAGTTGTGTGAGGGTATCCTAAATCAAATGCAAAGCAGGATGGAATGAGGAGAAACCACCCTCCACAGCTGACGTCTGTAGTTTTTTTAGCTACATGTGCCTGGGTCGACACATGTCACCCATGAAGCTGCATGCACTCCATCAGCATGCATTCCTCTCCAGGAACTTAGGACACAACATATATTTCACATGGATTTTGGAATAATATTAAAATATTATTCCCAAGGAACTAAGCCCCTAGGCTCAACACTTAGCCTCTCTTTCCAACCTTTCAACCCCCAATCCCTTACCCAATCTATGGAATCTTACTCCCCCTTCACTCATTCATCATGGTTGGTCTGCACACAATGGTGTTTATATTTTTTATTAATGTTATACATGATTACATATACAAAAGCAGGCTTCTGCCCTTAGCACTTATGCTCTCTGGCCTAATAACACATAAGCCCACCAGCTTATATAAACTTGGCTCACCAGCCTATAAAACATAATTACAATTCATAATGCAAGCACTATACTTCATAGACGTGATTTACAACAGGGCTCGACCTTGGGGACATTACAATCCCCTCCCCTTATTTTTCACTATCCTCGGTGCAATTTTACACTGCATCTGCAAGCTTTTCAAAATTTTCAAAAAGATGCAGGTACTCTACCCGCATAACATCTTCATTTTCCCATGTCGCATCCTCAAGACCTTACCAGCTCCACTAGACCATTACAATCCATATAGCTCGATTCCAGAGCTGTTTGTTTTTCCTATCCAATATGCGCACAGGATGCACTTGCAGGACACCTTCTTGTTCCACCTGAATCACATTCCAATCGATAACATTATTAGCATCTAGTATATATTTCTTAAGAAATGAAAAGTGAAACACATTATGTACAGTCATAGATGTAGGTAATGCAAGCATATATACAACTGGCCCAATCCTTTCCAAGATTTCAAATGGCCCACAAAATCTTGCTTCCAACTTGGCGCAACTTCCCAGCTTCAGGGAACTCCTATTAGCTTTCACTTTCAGGAAAACATGATCACCCACTTTGAACTCTCTGTGTGTTTTTTTCTTATCAGCATAACTTTTCTGCCTGTCCTAGGCAGCTTTCATATTCTGCTTAATTTTTATCATTTGGTCCTCCATCTCCTTGAGCAACTCTGGCCCAACTATTGTTCTATCAGCTGGATTATACCAGCTCACTGGAGTATTGCACTTTCTTCCATAAAGTGCTTCAAATGGGCTCATCTTCAACGATGCATGATACCCATTGTTGTGGGCGAATTCTACCAAGTGCAGGTAGTCTTCCCATCTTGATGGTTTGTCCATCAGATACATTCTCAGTATGTCTTCTATTACTCTGTTCACCCTCTCTGTCTGTCCATCAAACTCGGGATTATAAGTTTTACTAAAGTTTAGATTTGTTCTGAATCCTTTGAACAATCCTTTCCAAAAATTCAAGGTGAATTTTGGGTCTCTGTCAGACACAATCGTTTTAGGAATTCCTTGCAATTGTGCCACTTCCTTTATGAAACTATCAGCAACATTTGCTGCCTTGTGAGCAGTTTTCAGTGGAATAAAATGGGCAGCTTTTGTAAGCTTGTCCACCACCACCATGATCGAATCATGCATCTTGGCTATTCTGGGCAATCTCGTAATAAAATCCATCATTACTACTTCCCACTTCCACTCAAGAATGGGTAAAGTTTGCAGCAACCCTGCTAGGTGCCTTTGCTTAGCTTTAACTTTCTAGCACTCCATATATTTGGCAATGTATTCAACGATCTCTCTCTTAATACCTAGCCAAAAGTAATAGCTCTTGACTGCTGCTACTATTTTTTGATATCCAAGGTGCCCTGCATAAGGCACATTATGAAACTCCTGCAAAATCATCTGTTTCAAGAACTAGACATTGGGTAATTTTTTTTTTTTGTACAACAATATTCCATTGGTTTCCAATTTATAAATTTCCATCTTCTATGGCATCTTACCCTGTTGTAGCTTGGCTACCAATTCTCTGTACCATAGATCTACGTTTGTAGCCTCCAGAATTCTTCTTTTAATATCAGTCTAATACATGCTAATGGTTGTAGCATGTAATTCATGCACCCTCCTGCTGAGTGCATCAACCACTTTATTCTCCTTTCCTTTGATATGCTTGATCTCAAAGTCGTACTCACACAGAAATTCTAGCCACCTACTTTGTCTAGCGTTTAAGGTTGGCTGATCAAACAAATATTTCAGACCGTTATGGTCTGTTCTTAGTTCAAACCTCCTTCCCATGAGGTAATGCCTCCATTTCCTTAGAGCATGAACGATTGCTGCCAAATCCAAATCATGAGTGGCATAATTTTTTTCGTGCTCTTTCATCTTCCTGTACACATAAACAGATTACAAATCCATTCTGACTAAGAAATCCTCCCAACCCTTCTTTACATGCATCTGTGCACACCATGAAATCCAGATTTGGATCTACAATCCTCAAGATTGGAGCACTGGTTAACAATTACTTCAATCGCTGGAAACTTTTCTCACACTTTTTAGTCCACTGAAACTTTTCCTCCTTCCTTTGCAAGGAAGTGATAGGGTGAGCTATCTTTGAGAACCCTGCGATAAACCTTCTGTAATAGTTCAATAGAGCCATAAAGGATATAAATTCCGCCACATTCCTTGTCACTAACCATTCTCTGATGGCCTCAACCTTCTCAGGATCCGCGATGATCCCTTCTTTTGAAATAATGTGCCCCAAGTAATGGATCTGCCTTTGATAAAATGAGCATTTGCTCAACTTGGCATACAGCTGGTGTTCTCTCAACACTTGCAGCACCACCCTTAGGTGTTGTTCATGCTCTTCCTATAACTTGGAATACACCAAAATTTCATCCAGGAAGACTATGACAAACTTGTCTAGATTGTCCCTAAATATCCTATTCATCAAGCACATAAAAACAACAGGTGTGTTCGACAGCCCAAACAGTACCACTGTGAACTCGTAATGACCATACCTTGTTCTAAAGGCAGTCTTGCTGATGTCTTCATCCTTCATTCTTACCTTGTGATATCTCGATCTGAGATCTATCTTTGAAAATATTTTTGCACCTTTCAACTGATCGAAAAGATCGCCGATCCTCAACAGAGGATACTTGTTCTTGACAGTTACTTTGTTCAACTGTCTGAAATCAATGCATAGCCTCAACATCCCATCCTTCTTCTTCATGAACAGGACCAAGGCACCCCAAGGTGACACACTTGGGTGAATGTACCCATTCTTTAGAAGCTCTTCAAGCTACAATTGCAACTCTTTCATCTCTAGCATACTCATTCTATAAGGAACTTTCAACATTGGAGCTGCTCCAGGCATCAAATTTATAGAGAAATTGATATCTCTCTTTGGAGGTAGTCTGGGTACCTCTTGAAATATGTCTTCAAACTTTGTTAGTACCACATGGTCTCCAATATTTGAGACTTCATCTCTAGATGCTTCCTCCACACGGGCTGCAAACAATTGACAACCTTTCATGTAGCACTTTTTCAACTGCATTGTTGAGATTTCTCTAACAACCACAGCTCTGGGAATTCCTTGGACTGTTTTTCGATTCCCCTCCTCATTCAGGCATGTAAATTCCTTGTTACGACAATCCAGGAGGGCATTGTGCTGGTCCAACTAGTCCATCCCAATTAAACAGTCATAAGAGCCTAAAAGAAGAATATTCAATTCAGCCTTCATGCTCAATCCCTTCATGTCCACCGGACAGGACTTAACCAACTCAGTGACTAACCAAGACTTTTCATATTTTCTTCTTGATAAATGAAAACTTTCCACCACCCTAGGATCTACATAACTATGGTTAGCCCCTGAATCAATTAAAATAATAAATGGTTGGTTGTTAATCCTACCTTCCACTTCAATCATGTGCGACTGAAATTTAGCTTGCTTGTTGTCCAGGGCCACATAGATCCTTGGCATTCTACTACCCATGTCCTCCACTGTTTCAACTTGTTGAACATTATGGACATCTCTTTCTTTGCCATTTTTATGGGGACAATCTCTGTACTTGTGGTTCTTTTTACAACCCCAACACTGAATGGGTGTCTGTCTCGACCTTTGTTCCCCCACATCATCCATTCTCGGCTCTCTAAATGATGGATGTCCTTGAGGACTATTTCTGAAAAAGGGAGGTTTGTTTCCCTTCTGCTTCTGTTCTTTCTTAAACTTCTTCTAGTCATCCCAAGCCTTCTGAAAGGTTGGATTTTCTCTTTGTTTCTCATATAAGCATCTCTCTCTTCTTATTGTTTCTTCCATAGTCTTAGGATCATCATACTGAATCTTGTCACCAATGGGAGGTGGCAGTCCACTCAGATACCTTTGAATCTTGGCAGCCTCATCTTTGATGAATGGAACATACTTCAGTAATTCCAAAAACCTTCGTTCGTATTCATCAATGGTCATACTGCCCAGCTTGAGTTCGAAGAACTCCTTCATCTTTCTGTCATAGTATCTTTTAGTCTGGTATTTCCTCTCAAAATACCTCTTGAATTCCTTCCATGTGATATCTTTTTCTCTAACATGCTGCACCTGCACAAGTTGATCCCACCACATGGATGCTTTTCCTTTTAGTTGATACATCGCAATTCTTCCTTCTACATGAGAGGAATAATTCTGTAGTTGGAAATATTTCCTCATGCCAAGAAACTATGTTTCAACATATTCCTCCTTCATATGTTCTCCATCAAATGTAGGAGGCTTAATCTTGTTCATCTCCACTTTCAATTCATCCACTCTAGATAACTATAATGTCCCTGGTCTTCATCCCACTAGCCGGGCAAACGCTATTGTGCGAAACAACATCATTCTCATACTTAATTAATAACATGCATTTAAGTCATATTAAACAAATTTAACTCAGAGTAAGCACAAGATTACTACTAACATAAGTAATCCTTGGCATTAAAAATAATTCGTATGCACAACAAAATACATGATACATATAAGCATCACAGGCATGCAAAACATAATATTAAGCATAAGCTAATACTTATCTTTGAAACCATGATAATTCCACCAACCACATGCAGGCCTTCAATGAACCTCCCAGCCTTAGACCATGCTACTCATCATGCTCAGTAGTGGGTCACCCCCGAGATGGGACTAAGTTCCACCCAAGGCAAGGAATCCTGGTCTAGGCTGAGGTTACAAGGAAAAATGCACATAATAACTAGAAGGATTCTTCCCATGATGCTTTCTTATGCCCACTACTCATAGACTCTCATTCCCCACATGCCTGTTCTGCCCGGGAGTATACACTTTCACAAGAACAATCTATCAGTGCTTCACGTCCCTCTCTAGGTCTTGGAAATAGGCCAGATCAGGAAGTCTTAGAGCTCTGTAACTGGTGCTGGACTCTCTCTAGACGAATACCATTTCCCAACAGACTCCTTCACCTAGAAATAGCTTCTCATAGGCCTGACGGACTACCTCTTCAACTAAGGGGCTTAAAACCCATTTTTTTAGCCCCTTTCGACTCAATTCCTGCAGGATGAGGATAACCATAACACAACCCCACTCAAGAAAATATAAAATAACAAACTATAGACAGATCGGGTATGAATTCATCTCTGTAATGGTGGATAGACTGGGTTCTGGAACTCACAAGTCGACTTTCCCCTCCTGACCAGTTCTCTCAATGGTGCATAGGTATGTCAAGGGCAGACCCAGACCAATAACGGAATCAGATGGATGATGTTTTGGTCTCAAGAAGATGTCTGGTTTTTTTGGTTCTCAAAGCTGTGTGAGGGTATCCAAATCAGACACAAAGGATGATGGAATGAGGAGCGACCCCCCTCCACTGCTGACTTATGCAGTTTTTTTAACTGAATGTGCCTAGGTCGACACATGTCACCCATGAAGCTGCATGCAATCCATCAGCATGTGTTCCTCTCCAGGAACTTAGGACACAACATATATTTCACATGGCTTTTGGAATAATATTAAAATTTTATTCCCAAGGACCTAATCCCCTAGGCTCAACACTTAGCCTCTCTTTCCAACCTTCCAGCCCCCAATCCCTTACCCAATCTGTGGAATCTTAGTCCCCCATCACTCATTCATCATGTTCGGCCTACACGCAATGGTGTTTATAATTTTTATTAATGTTCTGCATGATTACATATACAAAAGCAGTCTCCCACACTTAACACTTAGGCTCTCTGGCCTAATAACACATAAGCCCACTAGCTTATATAAACTTTGGTCACCAACATATAAAACATAATTTCAATTCATAATGCAAGCTCTATACTTCATAGACATGATTTACAATAGGGCTCGGACTTGGGGACATTACAATCCCCTCCCCTTATTTTGCATTGTCCTTAGTGCAATTTTACACTGCATTTGCAAGCTTTTCAAAATTTTCAAAAAGATGCGGGTACTCTGTCCGCATAACATATTCATGTTCCCATGTCACATCCTCAGGACCATACTAGGTCCACTGGACCTTTACAATCCCTATAGCTCAATTCCATAGCTATTTGTTTTTCCTGTCCAATATGCACACAGGATGCACTTGCAGGACACCTTCTTGTTCCACCTGAATCACATTCCAATCGATAACATGATTAGCATATGGTATATATTTCTTAAGAAATGAAACATGAAACACATTATGTATAGTCATAGATGCAAGTAATCCAAGCATATTTGCAAGTGGCCCAATCCTTTCCAGTATTTCAAATGGCCCACAAAATCTGGCTGCCAACTTGGCGCAACTTCCCAGCTTCAGGGAACTCCTGTTATCTTTCACTTTCAGGAAAACATGATCACCCACTTTGAACTCTCTATGGGTTCTGTTCTTATCATCATAACTTTTCTTCCTGTCCTGGGCAGCTTTAAAATTCTTCTTAATTTTTATCATTTGGTCCTCCATCTCCTTGAGCAACTCTAGCCCAACTACTACTCTATCAGATGGATTATCTCAACTCACTGGAGTATTGCACTTTCTTCCATAAAGTGCTTCAAATGGGCTCATCGTCAACGATGCATGATACCCATTGTTGTGAGCGAATTCTACCAAGTGCAGGTAGTCTTCCCATATTTATGGTTTGTCCATCACATACATTCTCAGTATGTCTTCTATTACTCTGTTCACCCTCTTTGTCTGTCCATCAGACTCAGGATGATAAGCTGTACTAAAGTTCAGATTCATTTTGAATCTTTTGAACAATCCTTTCCAGAAATTCGAGGTGAATTTCAGGTCTCTGTCAGACACAATCATTTTTAAGAATTTCGTGCAATCGTTCCATTTCCTTTATGAAAATATCAGCAACATCTGCTGCCTTGTGAGTAGTTTTCAGTGGAATAAAATGGGCATATTTTCTAAGCTTGTCCACCACCACCATGATCAAATCATGTAGCTTGCTTGTTCTGGGAAATCCTGTAATAAAATCCATTGTCACCACTTCCCACTTCCACTTAGGAATGGGTAAAGGTTGCAACAACCATGCTGGGTGCCTATGCTCAACTTTAGCTTTCTGGCACTCCATACATTTGGCGATGTATTCAATGAACTCTCTCTTCATACCTGGCCAAAAGCAATGGCTCTTGATCGCTGCTACTATTTTTTGATATCCAGGGTGCACTGCATAAGGCACATTATGCATCTCCTACAAAATCATCTGTTTCAAGCACTGGACATTGGGTACAAAAATTTTGTTCTTGTAGAGTAGCATTCCATCTGTTTCCAATTTATAAATTTCCATCTTCTATGGCATCTTACCCTGCTATAGCTTGGCTACCAATTCTCTATACTGTAGATCCACATTTGCAGCCTCCAAAATTCTTCTTTTAATATCAGTCTAATACATGCTAATGGTTGTAGCATGTAATTCATGCACCCTCCTGTTGAGTGCATCAACCATGTAAGATTTTATAAATTAAACTGGCCTAATCCTATCATTAAAACTTAGATTTCAAACTAGAATGTGTTTACAAACATAATCCCAAAATATACCTCTATCCTAGCATAATAAAATGAGATTAATAAACCAAATAAATTCATGAATACATAACTAAACTAAGATTTAAATATAGCTTAGTTACAACTAGTAAAACTTGCAATTATTTATCCATCGAAGCTTGCAAAAGAAACTCTGTCTAAACTAATCCTCTGTTTTAAATACTACTTTGTTTTAATTTGCAGAAACCAATTTAAAACTTTAGTACATAATCTAAGTTAGTATCCTGCAAGCCAATTGTTAAGAAATAAGAGACATAGCATGACAAATAACTAGTTCCTATAAGAAACCTGCAAAAGAGGAATTTAGACAATTAAATTACAAACAACATTCACAATATTTAAAACTAAAAAATACATAGAAAAAAGAAATGAATTGAATTATAAATAATAAAATTAAACACATGATATATCTATCTATACAATCACCTAGACCACTGGTGGGCCCCCCAGCAGGTCATGGCTACTCTTCAATAGCAAAACACGGGCTCAAATCAACACGATTCGGTCATTAATTAAAAAACATTAGTCTCAACATAAGTTTGAAAATATGTCTAAATTACACAATGAAATGTATTATTAAAATTATGTCTGTGGTCTTTCCACTACTAGTGGTATTTATAGATGAATTATAGTTCAAGAGGTCGACCACTGGAAGGGTTGACCTCCTCTAAAAATGGCAATTCCATTAAATACGCTCTAACAACTTTGGCTTCTAGAAAATCCATGATCCACTTAGCGATTAGAATAACCTACTAATATGATATTTCATGAGCTCTGTATTTTTAGGACACGAGGGCCTAGGTCATCGATTCGTCCATCACAGGCCACCAATGTACCAACCACCAACTTGTTTGTGCTCCGAGTGTTGGATCGCGTGTCGGATCGGGTACCAGATGGGGTGCTAGATGAAGTGTCAGGCGAGGTACCAGATGGAGGATTGGACCGTGAATTCTCCTTGTTACACACAAATCATGCATTAGATCCTTTTAAACATCAAACTGAACTGAATTTATCTCAAAATCATTGCAAAACATTGATTATGCATACCTGATATAAATCCACGATGAATTGATACAAAATCCTTTTAAAACTCCTTCAAAATGGTCAATAACATATATAATATCAATGAAAAAATGATTCAACCACCGCAACAAAATAATCAAAATACGAGCCCAACAATCGCTATACAAAACAAACTCCTTCGTTACAAGATAGTGCCTCCATTTTTTCAAGGCTTGAATTATGTCATAGAACTCTATGTCATATGTGGAGTACTTCTTCTTCATGTCATTCAGCTTATCACTAAAATATGACAAAGGTATGTTATATTGGCTCAAGACCACTCCAATTGCAACTCCACTCGCATCACATATCACTTGAAATGTCTTCTTGAAACCTGGTAAAACTAGAATTGGTTGCTCTTTTATCTTGTCCTTCAATATATTGAAGCTCTTTTTAGCCTCTTATGTCCATTTGAAAGACTTGTTTCTTTTCTTCACTGTATCCATCATTTGAGTACTAATCCTGCCAAAATTTCTGATGAACTTCTGATAAAAACTTGATAATCCATGGAAGCTTCTCACCTCAAAGATATTCCTCGGTGATGGCCATTCTCTGATTTCTTTCACCTTTTCAGTTTCCATCTTCAATTCATTTGAAGAAATCAGAAAACCCAAATATATGAGTTCTTCTTTCATGAAAGAGGACTTTTTCAAATTAATCAACAAATTCACTTGCTGCAACCTCCTCATCACCAATATTAAATGTCTCAAATGCTCCTCTTTAGTCTTTCTAAAGACCAATATATCATCCAGATATACAATCACAAACTTTCCAATGGAATCTTTCAACACTTCATTCATTAGCCTCATAAAAGTAATTGGGGCTTTTGTCAATCCAAACATTATAACAATCCATTCATACAATCCCTCATTTGTCTTGAATGATGTTGTCCACTCATCACTTTCTCTCATCCTTATCTGGTGATATCCAATTTTCAAATCTATCTGTGAAAAATAGTTTGCTCCACTCAAACAATCCATCAAGTCATGCATCCTTGGCAATGTAAATCTATATCTGATGGTGATCTTGTTTATGGCTCTTGAGTCTGTACACATTCTCCATCCTCCATCCTTCTTTGGACTCAATACAGTTGGTACTGCACATGGACTCAAGATTTCTCTAACCAATCCTTTGTCTAAGAGATCCTGAACCTATCTTTTCACCTCCTCATTCTCTTGAGGTGTCATTATGTATGTTGTTTTATTCAAAATGCTTGCTCCTGGTATCAAATCAATGTGATGGTTGATACATCTGATAGGTGACAATGAGCTTGGAAACTCATCCACTACCATCTCAACAAAATTCTCTAACAGTTCCTGGATTTCCCCAGGCAAATCTTCCATAGAAGTAATTGTAAGGGTAACTCTTATCTTCCTTACTACAAAAAAATGCATCTCATGTTCCTTCTTGACTTCGTTCAAGAGTTCCTTCCCACTCATGAGAAGTATGCTCATGTTGGCTTCATCCGTCACTTTCTTCTCTTCAATTGGCAACAACATATGTGTCCTACCATTCTTCTCCAAGGTGTAAGTACTTATTCTCCCATCATGAATGGCATTCTTGCGATACTTCCATGGTCTTCCCAACAAAACATGACATACATCCATGGGAATCACATCACACAAGATTTCATCTCTATATCCACCTATTTTAAATTCAACAGGGAATTGTTTAGTTATTGTTACCTGGTGACCCTTCTGCAACCATAAGACTTTTTATGACGTCGGATGTGCATTCATATCCAACTCTAACTTCTCCACCATCTCCGTGGATACTAAGTTATCAATGCTCCCACTGTCAATTAACACCTTGCATACTATGTCCTTAGTCTTGCAAGTTGTCATGAACAAATTGTTCCTCTGCATTGGCTTTTCAGTCTCTGGATCTTTCTTCAAAAGAACCTTATTCATCATCAAGGACTTCCCATCCTCTGCACCTTCTTTCTCAACATCTTACTTCTATGCTTCCAAAATGTGAGATTCACCTCCTTCTTTCTTTCTCTCGGTGCATTCCCAAGACATGTGCCATGTCTTTCCATAGGCATAACATCTTAGTTATCCTCCTCTGCCTCTTCCTCATCCTCTAGGAAAAGAGTTTCTACCACCACTCTGCCTTCCTCAGGAACTTCCTCCTCTCTCAAAGTGACTATGTTGATTCTCAGTCTCACCTTTGGGATTTTGTGCCTTGTCATGGGAAACTCCTTTGGCTCTGTTTAAGCTTCTACCTATGTTTTGTTGACTCTGCTTCCTAGCCAACTTCTCTTCTGCTTTCAATACAACCTGATACACATCCTCTACTGTTCTAACTGTCACCATGCTAATTTCATCCTAGATATCATATCTCAGGCTATTGATGTACCTGGAAAAATTTTCTTTGTCTCTCTCTCTCTATCCATCTATGATGTTCAATCTGTAGAACTCCTTTGTGTACTCCTTTACAATCATTCCCTTTTGTCTCAAGTTATTCATCCTCCTTAACAGATTTATCTGGTAATATTTGGGTATGAATTTATCCTTTATCTTGGCTACCATTCTATCCCAATTCTTAATATTATTTTTTCCTTTTCTTCTCTTGTCAGCCTACAGTTCATCCCACCATAGTGTTGCATGTCCTTTCAACCCGATGACAAAATGTCTCACCTTTTTCTCCTCTTTGACATCTTCGTACTCGAAATACTTGTCCATTTCTTGTGTCCAATCAATAAACTCTTATGTGTCTAAATTACCTTCATATATTGGGATGTAGATCTTCACTATGGCTCCCAGCTTGACAACCTCTTTTAGCAAGTGTTCTTCTGCAACATCCTTAGCTACAACTTATTCAATTTCTACTTCTTCATTCTCTGTATCGCTGACATCTACATCATCATGTGATATTCTTTGTATCATTTCCATGGCATCCAACCTTGCTCTGATTTCTCTCATATCCCTTTCCATAGCTCTATTTTATATGGGTTTCTCTACATGTCTTCTAGGTGGAATTATGTTGGTGTACCTGACACCACTCGTTGATACCAATCCAATCCTTTGTCTCCTTTTTCTACAAAAATAAATTCGGTAACAACTCTTATACCACTCTGGTTCACACCCCCCTTCTCTCCTAAGGGTTTCTGAACCTCCCGGTCTTGGATCATTCAATATATTGAGTCAGATCGACTATTCGGGTCCCCATGGGTACCCAAAATTACTATACAAAGGCCCCTTTCTCCTAAGTGACTATGGGCTATGACCATGGATCAATATCTTCATGATTTAGGGCTTTGGGGATATCATGATCTCTAGCTTCGATACTTTCCTAAGTGTTCTCCTCGGAACTCTAGACCTCGTGTCACGTGTCTCCTTTGATTTCAGTGGCCCAACAATGCTTTGAGTATTTCAACTTCGTGAAACTCCCGTTCACCTTGGGCACAAACCTTCAGACTTCGGACTTCCGAAACTCCTAATCTGCTACCACATTCCTTCTCCATATCCAACAGTTGATATTTCTTCCTGACTTCGTGAATTCACAACTCTCCTCTTACAATACCTCTAAATGTCCTAAACCATGAAGTGCTGAAACACCTTATGGCCAACCTCCGTGTAGTTCTCCCAGATCTGACAGTTTGGAACAATTCACCTCCCTCCGAAATAGATCTCGTTCGTGGATTTTGGGAAATCTTAAAAGATCCTCCCCTTTTGAATATTCTATGTCACTCTCCCTCCTGATCTTGTCTTCCTAGACCTTCCTTGTTCCTCCTAACGCTTTCTTCGACACTTATTCAAAGTCTTAACCTGTGCACACCTTGCAATAGATTCTCCTCCACACTCAACTTCTTTTTGTGGATGATTTCACACTCTTTGCGACTAAAGTCACGCTACTCCTCCCAAGCTTACGAGTCTAAGACTCTGTCATGCACTCCTTGTGAACACATATGCACTCCTTGCATACATAAGTTTCACGCTACCTCTTCTAATCTTTGAGTCGAAACAAACTCGGTCACACACACCTTGCAGACACTGTGCACTCCTTGCACTTGCCCAAGAAAGAGAAACAATTGAAACTTATTCAATATTCATAGTGACTCATACATTCAACCTTGTAAATGCATCCATAAACCACAAGAACCATAAATAATAGAGAATTTCAAATAAGAAGAAAGTCTACCATTCATTCATCTAGATAGACACAACAACAACATACTATTGAGAAAATATTGCTCTGTTATATTCATTCCACAGTCATATACATGGATTGATACACTACTTTCCAACACTCTACAACATATACAATAGGTCCATCTACTCCTCAACTATCATCTATCAACAACTCATTTACAACTAGAGAACCAATAACAATGACAATGAAAATCTACACGATAGATTCATCAACCTCTTTTCGGCAACATTACAAAACTTTATACAAGAGGTGCTCTTCTAGCCTTTCCCTCCAACTACTCTAGGATATCCTATCGAAATAAAAGATTTCAACTACTTAATATTTATTACAATAAATATTCGAGTCAGAGAGATAAGAGCGAAAACTCTAGATCTTTACTGCAATCTTCAACATTAAAGAAAAATACATTCCCTCATCGATCTGATGTGATGGCTTAGCCTCCAATCATTAAAGATGCTCATAAATCAAAATCTTCCCCAAATATTACATTAATAAACCAACTTTGGAATTCAAAATGTTTCAAAATACGTGTTAGTGCACCCAACTGTCCTCCACATGTGCTTCGTTGGTGATGCTCTTGCATCACTATGGTTCATGGTTAGAGGGTATATTGTGGGATTAGTTGTTTATGTGGTTAATTAGATAAGGGGTTAGTGGGCCCAGGGTGTTATAAAAATAGGATCACAGAGGAATAAAATAAACATATGTGGAAATAAAACAAAGAAGATACAAAAATGAAAATAGAGACACATATATACATGGTTCTCCCAATGTGGGCTACGTACACAAGAAAAATTTATGTTCCTTCCTTTATTATTATCCGTAAAATGAAGGGGTACAACCTACATCACACCCACTGCAACTTCCTCTTATTTCTCTCACGGTCTCCTCTCTCAAAATACAATATTTCCTCTCATACATAGCCACGATAGAATTCCCCCATACAGAAAAGAGGGTTTCCTTATAGGTAAAAATTCCCTAAAATAACTTCTATCATTTTATTTGTTAGCTTATAATTAATGGTCCATATTGACTATGAAATTACAATATTTTACAAGGCAAATTTTCCCAAAATTTTTCTTTAGTGGATCTGCTCCCAAACCCTTGGACGAGGGCCCGTAGTCCCCCATACATTTCAACCAAGGAAGGAGAACCCCATCGGACCCCCACCTCTAGGGGGGAATCCCCCAAACCCTGTCCATAAGGGGGTAGTCATACCTTCATATGAATCAAGAAGATAATCAAGCTCCACAACCAACACATGGGATTAGTGGGTTAATTTCAGTGGCATTTATGCATGAGGGAGTTAGGTATTAGTGGGATTATTATATTACGGGATTAATAAATAGTAGGTCAACCAACATTGATAACTAAACATCCAAAAAATACACTAGACTTCAGTTCTAAATTTTCCACCATTTCACACAAACATGGAAATTCCAACATTACCAATGTGGAATGTTTCACATTACTAATGTTTAAATTTTGCTGTTAAGAAAAAATATGGAATAAACAAATGAATATTCTTTGAAATTTGACATGAATAAATAAATAAAACTTTAATGTTGAAGTTAACATTATATTTTGGCCCCAAATGTAGAATTCAAAGATAGAGCACCCAAGAAGGGGAGACACCCCTACAAACTTTCCCATGGTGCACCTAGGTCATACATGGGGTAGAAGGAGTCGGTATAAGAGAAAATTGAATACTCAAGTTTAGATGAGAGATCAAGTATCAACATATTTACTTACTTTATGAGAATTGTGACCTCAAAATGAGAACTATACTCCAAAAAACCTATCTTTTTTAGTCGAAAACACCAAAATCAGCCCTCAAATAGAAAGGTGGTGCTACTAGTTGCACTGTTTTTTTAGGGTTAATATTATATAATTTTTACCATTATCTTAATAACCTCATAAAGTTTCTAACTAAAACCTTAAAATCAAGCTCCAAATTGAAAAGTGGCACTACAAAAAGACATTGGTTTTCTTAAGGTTACAATTACAACTTGTTTAACACCATGGCCTTAAGAGCTAATGTCATTGAAATAAAAATATTAAAATAAAGCCCAAATGAAAAAATAGTTCTAACAATAGCACCTACCCCTTTTTTAAGGATAAAATTCCAACTCTTTTGAGACCATAGTCTCAAAACTAGTAGCATTGTAGAGAAATCTTAAAATCAACTCCTGAATTGAAAAGATATATCCCTAACAACACCTCGTTTCTTTTCTTTGTCTTAAAATTATAAGATATTTTAATTAGTTCCCTAAAAGTATAATATAATTGTAAAAACTAATATAAGTAAAAAAATAAAAAGAAAGGAGGAAAATAACATTTTTTAAATAAAAATTAAAAAAAAAATACATTAAAAAAACATTAAAATTTAGACCATAAAGCACCTCACCCTTCTTCAAAAGGAAGAATTTAATAAAAAATCTAAAAGAACTCATGAAAACAAAAGACCAATCAAACAAATGCAACAATAGATTAGACTTCATTTTCAAATTTCCCACCAGTTTCTAAAAAGCAATTAAAATTTCCACGTTACTAATGTGGAAAACTATAGATTACTAGTGTTCAAATTTTCACATTAAGAAAAATATGGAAAGAAGAACTGAATATGTTTTGAAATTTGACACCCAAACTGAAAAAGATCTTTAATATTGAAATTAGTATCATATTTTCACACCAAATGCAGAAGTAATCATATCTAAATGCTAAGTACTTAGTTGGTCTTCCTTAATGCGGCCACATTGTATTTATTAAATCCTAACTATTTAGTGAGCCTTATTTAATAGTGAACATAGACAATATTACATTAATTGACCATCATGTATATCCTATCATTAATTCTAATGGGAACATATGCCGCTATTACACCCTTATGAAGGATCCCTCCATTCCATCCCCTTTTGAGAAGAATTGTCCTTAATGTTTGTAGTGATTATGTACAACCATTAATTAGGGTAATTGACTTGTATACTACCATGGATATTCCACTAGAATATATCATCTCAACAGATATTATATTATTTTTAATATAGTTTATTATCATGCTTATTTTGTTGGATCTCATATTTATTATCATTAGATCATTGCCCAAACTAATCAAGTAACTAGAATATGAAAATGAAAGAATAAGAAAATGAACACACCATCCACACAAATGAACACAAAATACATCATGCGAAACCTAAAATGGGAAAATACCCAACTACAAGGTGATACATATGTTGTGCTCTCTTTTATTCAGTAATGAAATGCAAATACAAAGAAAGGGACACTCGCTATGGAGTTTCCTTTGAAATTATGGCTCAAGTGGATGATATAGAATCATCTTACCCATTTTTATTCTCTAAAATCCCACTTCTATATGATCCAATTAGTTATGGAACAAGTAAAATTCTAAAATAATGGAATCCCCTCTTCTCCTAGCATCCTAGAATTTTACATAGTCTAACAGTCGTCTAGGGTGAGGGTTTTTGCATGTCTTAACCCTCAATCAATGACAAGTTCTTGGACCTTCTAAAATGTTCTTGGAAGTCCCATGTGACTATCCCCACATGTGTGATTAATGGAGGTCGGCATGTCAACCACTTGGTACCATGCTACTTAATAAGGTAGGTCAACTTGTGGGAGGTGTACCTTCCGCATATGAGCTCCAATTGAGGTGATTTTTGCACCATTGGAAAGGTCTCAATGTGTAGAACTATATCCATGGGTTGTGAGATAATATCAAAAGTATTTGACCTGAAAATGTTTTTTTGTTATGCCTAAAAGTGACCCTATAATGTTCTAGACCACAAAACATTAAACTAATACCCACCACTAAAATGAGCCTTGCAATCCAATTTCTCCAAATTTTCCACCCAAAAAGTATCAAGAGAGATGAAAAATTATATAATGATCCAATAATGATCACACCTCCCCATTTTGGGAGGCTCTTGGTCCCCAAAATATTTTACCAAATAGGGAGAGGAAATTTTACCTCTACCTTCTCCTTGGAGTACCATTTCACATTGCTTGGAAGTTGTCCTTTCAACCTGATCTACCAAAGATCATATTTCCCATGTCCAGTAGTTCTGAACTTCTTCTAAGAGAATTTATCTTCTGCCAACCCTACTAGAGATTCTAGTGCTAAGTCCTCTATGGTAGGTAGGAATTTCTCCTGAGTCTTCTAATCCAACATGGATGTCTCATATTGTTTCATATTCTCCACATTCACTACTAATTAAATGCACACACATGAGGGTAGACTAAGTCTATAAAAATTATCACCCACCTTCTCCAATACCTCAAAAGGACCATTGTTATAACCCAAAATATGTTCACCTAGACCAAATTAACTAGATTTACCAAAATACACCACAATTTATATTTATATATTCCATTATTGTAACTGCAATTTCTTTCCTTTCTTTCTTTCATGATATAATCTACGGTTTGTAGAATATGGATCCAGTGTTTAAATTATAAGTTTTATTAGTTTTACTCTTACTGGTTTCTTATCTAACACAACCACTAAATCCTTTAGTTTTATTAGTTTTACTCTTGTTTCTTATCTAGCATCTAGCACAACCACTAGATCCTTTCGTTCTTTCATGGTATAATCCACTATTTGTAGAATATGGACCCAATCTTTAAATTATAAGTTTTATTAGTTTTACTCTTATTTGTTTCTTATCTAGCATCTAGTAGATCTAGAGATTTTTCTAACCCTTGTTGCATATTTCTACAAACATATTCATGACTCCACTTGGGATCTGAGCCATCTCTTGATCCTTGGTTGTGGGTGTGTGTTTAAACCCCGTAACTTCTCTTTATTTTCGAGTTTTTGGCCCTATTTTTTTGTTGTTACTTTCGGTGCTATGTGTGTAAGAAATAGGTTACTATAAGCCTTTAGATCAACCTCGGAGACTCGCTCTCACATGTAGAGAAGCCTACAGACGCCATGGACTTTTTAGGGTCATTAAGTACATCGACCAATGCACTTTCTCGGATTGTATCTACAATAACGAATGTAGGAAAGAGGGAATTATCTGTAGTGGAAAACACACTTTTCCAAGTCGATTTTTGTATTGGGTTCAGAACTTGATTTTATTAGTTTTTAGGGATTTGTTCCATATTTGTGAGTGGTTTTTTTAAAAGGAATTTTAGTTTTATTTTTGAATACTTTTGTATATAAAGTATTTTCCTTAAGAATGTCACATAATTGAGAACCAACCCCACGGTTTGTAGTACCTTCCATTGATTCATTTCTTTTATTAGTTTTTAGGGATTTGTTCCATATTTCTCAGTGTTTTTTTAAATAGGAATTTTAGTTTTAGTTTTGAATACTTATGTTGTGTATAAAGTATTTTCCTTAAGAATGTCACATAATTGAGAACCAACCCCCACGGTTTGTAGTACTTCCATTGATTCATTTCTTTTGGGATTTTCTTTCTTATTAATATTATAGTAGGATTTAAGACAAAACCCTACCTTGTTCAATTTACATTAAACATAAATTATTTCATAAGTTTGGGATAAATAAAAGTATAGTTTTTTCCCTATTATTTGTCCTATTGTTGAGATTGTGTAAGGAGACTATGTTTATATTTTTCAAACACAGGTTTTCAACTCTCTTTTTTTTTTTCATTCGTAGATAATATTTATTTTCTATTTTCTATTGTTTTTTATTTCAAATTAGAAAACCCTCTTAGTTAAAGAAGGCGTTTTCTATGAATCTTAGTATTTTTCTTTCCTTTTAAAGTTTAAAAATAAAAAATAAAAAATAATATTGTGAAATTCTAGGTTAATGTAGATTGTTTTTGGTTTTGAGATCTAAATATTAACAATTTGATTCTAGGTTTGAAAATTTATTAATTTAGCATTTTTTTTTATTTACTTGATTACTATTTTAGTTTTTGTTTCATTGCATTTTATTTTTATTACTAAGCAATTTTTGTTGGAATAGTGAGAGTAGGGAGAACATTAGTTGTTGTTTTTACTTATCTAGTTTTTGTTTGGCAAACTAACACTTTATGGTTTAGGTGGGGTTAGTTCCTTGCCTTAGGATCAATAGCTTACTACACTTCGCTTTGTCATCTAATGGCCATAAGTTAATCATTATAGCCATGGATTACTTCACTAAATGGGTAGAAGCAATGTCTCTTACCCATATCACATGTAGAGCTATTGCACACTTTCTTCTGAATTAGATTCTCTTTCGGTTTGGGGTTACACAAACGCTTGTTATTGTTAATGGCACCCAATTGAGGTAAATTGAGGTAGGGAGACTCTGACCTAAATATGGTGTTAAGTAGAAGTTTTCTACTCCTTACTATCCATAGGGTAATGGAAAATTCGAAGCTACTAATAAGACCTTGCTTGTTATCCTCAAGTGCACTATTAGCACGTTTGGAAAAGATTAGCATATGTAGCTCTATCTTATGCTTTGAGATTAATGCACATCATTTAGGATACCCACAGGTGTTAGGGATTTCTCGTTGGTATATGGCTCAAAGGTTCTGTTTCCCTTAAGGTCTTAGTCTCAGATGACCTAAATCATATGAAACGATGATTGGAGGAATAGACACGAGATCAAAACTAAAACTATGGAGGAGTAAAAGAACTGTTGAACCATGCTTTGGAAATATATATGTGTGTGTTATATCAAATGATCCATCATAACACTAATCGATATATGGTGCATAACCCTAAGATTTGAACCTTTCCATGATATGAATGTAGAGTTTTAACCCCATTTTGGAGCGGTGTATATATATATATATATA
>CBVK0100097981.1:0-30020 GCA_900067695.1 Picea abies
AAAAATTAAGAAAAAGGTAAAAAAAAAATTTATAGCCCCAAAAAAATTTAAAAAGTTGAAAAAGTCCCCAAAAATTTAAAAACATATTAAAAAAAACCCAAATTAAGAAACTTAAAATAAAAATTTTAATACAAATTTAAATAAAAATTAACAAAAATAGGTCAAAAAAAACCTTAAAACTACAATAAAAAAATTAAAATTTATATCAAAAATCTTAAAAAAATAAAATTTACACAAAAATCTAAAAGAAAAAACATAATCTTATGTTATAATATAACTATATAACATAGTTATAATATAACTATGTTATATTATAACATAGTTATAATACTATGTTATATTATAATAGAGTTATTAAATGAATGAGACTTGGGTCAAGCCCGCGGGGGCTGAGGCGATGCTCAACATCGCCTCAGCCCCCCCACGAGCTTGGCCCAAGTCCTATGGACGTCCAAGGGACCTCGGTCAGGCCCGCAAGGGGGCTGAGGCGATGTCGGGCATCGCCTCAACCTCCCACGGGCCTAGCCCAAGTCCCATTCATTTAATAACATAGTTATATTATAACAATGTTATAATATAACACTTAACACTGTTATATTATAAGAGTGTTATAACTATGTTATATTATATAACACTGTTATAATATAACATTGTTATATTATAACATTTTTACATTATTAACATATTATAAAAAAAAACATTTAAATAAATTTGTAGCTTAGGTAATTTTAATGTTTTTGTTAATTTTGTTTTATTTTAGATGTTTTTTTTTTTAATTTTATTGAATTTTGATTATTTTTCAGTTTTTTTTTTTTTCTATTTTTTTTTAATAAGTTTGAAGGGATTTTTGGCTCTTCTTTTTAACAAAAAAAACTTATTTTTGTTTTTTAAATTATTGTTTTTCGAGGAAATTTTAATTTTTTTTCATTTCTTTCTAGTTTTTCTTAGTTTTTCACAATTTTGTTAGCTCATAAAATTTCTTAACTCATATGTTTTGAATATGGTCAATATAACAATACTTCTAATAAATTATTTATATTTCATTCAATGTAACTTGTATTTACTGTTTTATTATTAAAAGTAAAAAATTATTAAAAATGACGTTGAATTTTTAAAGTATATTGTGATATTTTCATGGCATTATGTATTACCTTGTGCTTTGCATGATAATAACATTTAAAAAGTAAACATTTAAGGGTTTCTTTTATGATTTTGTTAATAATAATGATGAGTTATTTTACCACATTATAAAAATGTGTCATTTTCATACCCCAATTTTAAAATGGGTGCTACCGGTAACAATACTTTTCAATTTGATGGTTGATTTTGAGGTTTTGGTTTTAATGGTACCAAGTTATAAAAATATGATTTAAAATGATCTCAAAATTTAACGTTTTGAAAAGAAAAAAAAATAATTCAAAAACATCTTATTTGTTTTTAGGTGTTGATTTTAAGGTTTTTCTGAGCTACTATCTAAGTTTTGAAGTCCATGTTTGAAAAATGTTGTAATTTTGACCCCGTTTTAAAAATGGTGCTACCTGTAGCACCACTTTTTGATTTGGGGGTTGATTTTGATGTTTTTTATGCAAAAATATGGGTTTTTGGGCCAGATTTCTCGTTTTGAGGTCACAGTTCTCATTAAGTTGGTAACTATGTTTAATGAATAAAATTACTTTTAATGGACTTTTAATATACAGAAAGTGGTACTTATGGCAGGTGAAGGGGCATTAATGATAAAATTAATCCTTGATTGGCTAAATCATCTCATGGGAGTGCCACCTCATCATATGCACCACCTATGGTAGGTGAAGGGGCATTAATGATAAAATTAAGCCTTGATTGGCTAAATCATCTCATGGGAGTGCCACCTCATCCTATGCGCCACCTATTCACTTGATTTAATTCTCATTTAATGTTTTTTCCTTGGAAAATGCATCCCTATTTAAATAATTCCATGTAGATGCCACATAAACTATGACAAATCACAGAATCTGACCCTAACACTTGTTACATTTGGAGCCCATCACCCCTTCTATTGATAGAAATTGCTAAAAATAAGGTCCAACTCCTAAATTTTAGGAAACTATAAAAATGTCCAGGATGACTAGGAGAACATTGCCATGTGTCAAATGTCTAAAAACAGACACTTCTAAAAATATAATCTCCTCGCATGTGAATGATATCATACTCATCGGATTCATTTTTCTGAGAGAATTCCAAATCCACGATAAGAATTGACATGCGAGCCTTGGTGCTCCACCTGCTAGAAATAGAAATATCATGCATGTCACCTGGAAAAGGTCCAAAAGACTTAGAATATCTCATGGATCAATACCGCACCCTCAAAATCTCAATATAAGGCCTAAAGGTCAACCTGTTAAAAATAGAAAGTTATTGCATGTCGCCCGGAAAAAATGTCATTGAGCCCAAAATCATGCAAGGACCAACCTTGTATGCTCAAAACGACTCAAGACTGTCAACTGGGTCTCTCAAACACTATCTCCAAAAAAGTAAGGATACTTGTTGTATGTAGACATCTCTCTCAAATTCACGGGAAACCAAGCTATCTCTAACTATGAAACAAAACAACCATATACTGATCATGTATCTATATCTGATGGGAACTAACCTTTGACTCACACAAATGCCAAAATCTGTGAGAATCTCATAATGCCAGCCAACATAGTGCATGCTGACGCTTAACCCTCAATATTTTCAAGGGTGAAAATCTAGGGGTTAATAATGGTGACTCAAGGGGACAAGATCCCCTTATGGGATGTCAAGAACCATCTGAATCTCCGTGTCTGAAAAACTAAATTGATGCTCTGTGAGAAACTGAGAAATATGTACCAAGAATACCCTTGTAAATGTGTGGAAGAAGAGAAGGCCCTGTAAGATGACCAATAAAATCATATAAGCCAACCTGCGATACCAAAGCCTGTCCAATGGGAAATGGAGTCAAATCAATATAAACCTCCCACTAAAAACTGAAACACAAGGGGTCTCATCCAAATTCGCTACCTGCTACCACCTGATATGTACACTCTTCCCCGTGGTAAATGTGTTGATGTCGACACAAGGGAGAAAGTCACTTAATCAAATGTCAATAATGCAAACACATGTCAAGTGCGAAGGAACACCACCAATAATGACATTGGGTCCTAATATATGAGCACAACCTGTCACTATGAAAGATGTCCCGAGGTTGAAAAATGACAAGGATCATCCAATCAAGGCCCAATGATACTTAGTCTTGCTGTATGCGAGATAACCACCAATGAGATTAACGACTACCAAGGCACCCTTCTTCTAGGTCATCCTTAGATAATGTGTCAGAGTCGATATAGGTTGACTTGATGAAAAGAAGATCAATGATGTCTCTCTTCCCTAAGTGTGAAGTGATAACTCAAGAAGATCAAGATGAAAGAACCAGGTACCATATCCCTATTGCTGGATAAGGGGAAAAATTGACTCAAAGCAAAAGACTCAATGATAAGAAGATGATGAGACAAGAGATAAGATGACTCAAGACTCCTATTTCTCCTCAAACTACCCATCCTAAAGGCTCAATGCTTCGGGAAAATGACAAACAAGACCCGCATCTAGGCTCACTCTAATGATAGACAAAAAGGCTCAACATGTGAAAAATAAGACATTCATATTTTGACCCAAGAAAAACAATAGTAGACAATCACCATTCTATGAAAAGAAAGACACAAGACATGACCACATGCTGATATAATCTAGAAAAAAACAACGACACTTAAAGAAATGACTGAAAAGTAAACACTGAAGAGAAAGACAATTGCAGGAAAATGTAAATTGTTGTCCTAAAATATGCAAAAATCAGCAAGCTAAACTACTGAAATGATAATGCAGAAAGGAAAAAGGAACTACCCTAGACCCAAAAGTTTGTACCTCAAAAATGTCATGATAAAATCATCATACTTAAAGGACCAATGTAACCATCTAGCCAAATGATCAGGCCAATGGGAGAGGTAAACAAATTCAATCTTCAAGGGGGATCAGCCATGAAATCTCATATGACCCAAAGTTGCGTTGATGTACTTGCCACTAAAGACATAATAGGGTATTGGTTGAATGAAGGTTGTTGGTTGGGATTTAGAACATGGTATTTCAACAATAACAAGCATGAATGCATGAGAGCCAAAACACTTGGAATCTACCTATTGAAATACCTCCATCATCTTGAGCTCAACTAGGTCATGATAGAACCCTCATATCCAAGCCTTGATCAATTTCAAGATCTTGAAGAACAACCTCGGGACGCAAAATCGTAGGAAAAGTGTAAAGGAAATCATTCTCTACTTGAACCATAAGTGGCTCCTCCCACTGGAATGGTATCTTATCAACTTGTTCCTGAACCATTGTTATGATAGGCACATATGAGGCCTTTACTAGGATGGGCATGGATGAAATCCCATGTTGACTCATCTCCACTTGGTTAACCTGTGGTTCCTCATCTTGAAACTTTTCATTCTCTTGAAATTTTTCATCTTCACTAATGGGAGGAACCAATGAACACTCTTGAGTATTCAAATCTTCACCTTCATCTTCTTGGAACTTTGCATTTGACTCAAATGGTGCAACTATTGGTTCTGGATCATCTAAACCTGATCCATGATCATCATGCTTATCTCTGGGAACTTGGCATTGTGCAAGTTGTGGTTCATCTTTAGTAACAAGGAGTTCCTACACTGCGTTAACAACCGGTAGTTGAAATTCATGGATCAAAATGAAACCATAGGCTGCAATAAAATGTCCTTCTAACTTAATAGCAACAACTTGGGCCTCGTTCATATTATGAGGTTCCTTATTCTTGAGAAAAATACCAAAAATACCATCAAATGTCTCAAGATAATAATTCAAAGCATAAACAACATTAGGCCTTAGTAGTAGGGATTTTATAATAAGTCTTAGAAAAATGAGCATTAAAATCAATGATAGTGTCATTCCCATTCCTTTTAATAATATCAAAAGCATTAATTAAGGAAAATTTTTCATGTTCCATCGTTCAACGAACTTCGCTTGGAATGAATCCCATCCCATAAATGGAGGCATCAGGAAGGGATTTGTACTACATTTGTACCTACCCCTCAAGGGTCGACACAAACATCCTTATGGACACATCCTTATGTTCCACCTCAAAATCATCCAACAATTTTGAAAAATCAAGAAAGTGATCTTCAACTGATTCTCTCGACCTCCTTGCAAACAAAGGTAAGAGTTTAAGCCATTTACATACATGTAAGACATGAGGATAGTCTGGAAACGCAACAAAACTCAGTGGGTCAAAAAAATAGAATCTCCACCTTACTGGTTGCCTCACAACTGTGGCCATATTGTTAATATGAAATTGAAACGAGCACCACTGCTACCCTAATACAAGTTTGAGATGAAAATAAAAGAAAATATGAAATTGTGGAAGATACACTCACCATAGTGCTCTTCGAAAAGAAATTACCAAAGAACTCAATATGCTTACTCACTTCGAGAGGAGCTCTTGGTGAAAGAGTATTCTTGTTCTGGGAAAGCTATTAGAGTTCACTTAAGCTCGGAACTAGACTTTGTGAGGGAATCAAAACTAAAAGATCTCATTGTAGGGGCTAGTTGGCCCCGTCGACTAGACGTGTCATTCGACTAGCCAATTCGACTACAGTAGTTGGTTAGGAAATTTGGTCGAATAATCATTTAGATTTGACTGACCTACAGTTACGAAATGTAACCAACTTGTAACATAATATCTCTCTCTCACACACACACACACATATACATGGCTATGTAATGGAATGTAGGAAGATGTTCTAAATATAATAAAATGCATTGATGTTTCTCTCACCTCTTGTATATGTCTGTCGGTGTGTCTATGTGTCCTTCTATATGATGTTGTAGTGTGTATTTATCTATGTAAGGATCTACCAATAACCTTCTCATACTTTTCCTTAGACTACAACATTGGTTTCATTGACAATAGTTATGAACTCGGGCATGGATAGAGAAAAAGACACATAGATGTTAACATTAGAGTACATGCATGAATGGTGTTAGCATGAAATTAGCATTTATATTAAAAACTACGCACAGAGAAATCGACTTATGCTAGCAGGATCTCACACACAATTCTTCTCGGAGACACACGAATGATTTTTGGAAGCCATCCTCGAAGCATTATATGAATACATCGGCCAACCTAATGCGTAGACTCACCCCTGATGAACAATTGATGCATAAAATCATAAACGAAGGGAGAACAAACTTGAACAAGTGGTTCGAGAAGATTGTGCGAGACTACATTGAAGAGCAAGTGATTGAAGATCGAGAGTTAGTCCAAACCATCAAAAAGCGAATTTTATACCGAAGTTCATGACATGTTTCTTTGCATTGTTCCATCCTTACTCCACAAATTCCTTATAGACAAGGGAGTCGATGACATCGTTGAATACCAACCCCTCTTGAAATATCCTCCACCGAATCCTAATTGGAAAGAAAAACAAGACAAGTGGGAACAATTTTTGGAATCTAACTGCAAAGACACCAGAGAAGCTTGGGAGTACTTCTTAAAGAAATGAGCATCGAAAAAATGATGAACATCAAAGACCCTGAGTAAGTCAGGTCAATGTTAGGGGGTTGGATGATCCATGAGATGATATAATTTGAAGTTGAAGTCGAAGTTGAAGCCGAAGCACACCCAATTTGAAAATGTCAGAAGTTGAGAGGAAAATAACCGAATCAAGTATGAAGTCTAAATGTCTAATGCAGAATCATAAACCATCAAATGATATACAAAAAATAGAGCGGGACAAGAGACAAAAGAGGAGAGAAGAGTTGCAAAATGAGAGGGATCCCCGAAAATCTCATAGAGAATATACCTAGGAGTGACAGATCGTTGAAGAAGCCCTTGAGAGCACCCTGACTCCTCATGGGAGGAGTGGAAGCTTGCAATTGTGTATGGCAGCCAGTGGCACGCAATAAGCATTTGACCAATTCAATATGGAGATCAACGACTCAAGACCCACGATTCGACTTTCCCCTGCAAGAAGTCCCATCCCATGTATTGCAGAGTTCCTTCGACAAAGACTTCATGTGGATACACAGTGACCAAGGGTATGGTGTTGAACTCACAATGTTGGTCAGATAAGATATACGGTGCTAATTCAAGCACAAGAAAGTCAACCATAAGATATACTCCTTCACATTAGAGATCTCATGGACTCCACCCCCCTGTTGAATTTACTATTGGAAGATTCCAACTCAATAGATAGTGAAAACGAATTGACACGACCTCTCAGAGGAAGATTCATTGAATATATAGATAGTGCTTGTCAAATAGATGCTCCAAGTCCAAACAACGAACAAGTGCAGTTAGCAATTTAATACATCTTGAATAAATATCACAACAGATTGTCCCAGTCGAGTTGAAAATTCACAATTCGACTCAAGAAATAAGTTTGACTCCTTAGTCGACCTCGACCCAAACACTTGCAATATTTACAGCCTTGAAAAAACCCAAGAAAGTAACAATGGGACTCAACCACATCACCTCTATGAAGGTGACGAAGATTCCAAACGACACTGGTTTGTTTGTGAGAAATTTTGGGATGCAACAGACATAATCGATGAGGATAAAAGAATGGCACAATTTGGTGACACGCTTCGAGCCAGAGCACTTACCTAGTTTATGAATTACACAGACAATAAACAACGCTCGAAGTCACAGACAATAAACAGACATTAGTCACCTTATGGCTAAAAAATTGAAAGAAATCAAGAAAAATCCAGGAGAATTTGTCTGTGATTATGATAAAAGGTTCAAATACATTTTGAGTCAAATTCCCCAAGAAATCAATGAGAAATTTCTTGTACAATGGTATGTCGCAGGATTGTTGCAAAAGATTAGAGTACCAATATGCATGTATGATCTCCAAACATGTGAAGAATTACTGGAAAAAGATCAACGAATAGAAATGGACGATGAAGGAACTTCAACTTCATCATTCACTGAGAAATGATTGGAATACAAGCTTGCAGAATTGCATCAATCAATAAAAACATGTTGATTTCTTGCAACAAACAATGGTGTACAATTTGTTCTAATGAAGGTCATACAAACGACTATTGCAAATTCAATGATGCCCTAGATCCCGCAATCCATCGGATTCAGATTGAAACATTCTGCAACATATGCGAAGGTATAACAAATCATGCTACAAAGGACTTCCCACACAACTTGAGAAATGTGCGTCCAAAGTGGTGTCATATATGTGAAGAAAACAATCACTCAACCCAGGAATGTCAAGTGAATGGGAAAACCAAACAAACATTCACTCAGTCTATCATAGATAGATGGTCGACCAAAATATTGACCAAGCAAATGGAAATGGATACAAAGGTCGAGTCTATGGAGGCTATCAAGGTCGAGGAAATTTCGGCAAAGGACGTGGTCGGGGGTGATATTATTGTTATAATTTTTGGAAAGATGACCACATTAGTCCTGACTGTTCAATCAAAGACATAACTGATCTCAATTTTTGTAACATTTGTGGAGTGGGAGACCACTTCCTCGAAGACTGTCCAAGTGTATTAGAAAAATTAATGAACAAAAGAAATGTGAATCTCTTGCACACTATGCCAAAGCAAGATATTTTGAATTCCAATAACCTCCATGCAGTAACACGCTCGGGCGTTGGTGAAGATATTTATCTAGAAATTCCAAGTTGAAAAAGGGGAGGCAGAAACATGTACTACAACCTAGACCATGAAGAAAAACTAATGAGGGAAGCAATTAAATTCTCTAGAAACATCGACCAAGATAAAACAAAAAAGGGATGACATATCTTAGAGACTGCACTAGACAAATTTATACAACTACTAAAATAGAAACAGTCGGTCGGATGTTTGATCGACCTACTGGTCATCTTAAGAGAATATAAAGAAGATAAAAGTCCAGTTAAAAGTCTACACCGGTTATCACAGGAAAGACAAACTCATGATTTCAACCCACAAGTTTACCTTGAAATCAACGAACATCTGATTAAACAAGTTGTAGTTGACTTCAGATCCCAAGTAAATATACTCCCAAGAGAAACATGGGTTTGACTCGGAAAACCTTTTTTGTAGCCAACGATGATTTTTCTGAAGCTAACAGATGAGAGGTTCATCGAACCGATTGGAACACTTAAAAGTGTAATAACATATATCATGGAAATCCCGACGAGAGACAATTTTGAAGTAATCAATCTGGTTGAAGGAATCTTGACTTACCCTGCATTAGTCAGACGACCTTGGGTCCAGAACATGAGGGCCACAATCTCTCTCGAAAGAGATCGAATCAAGTTGAAAGGTAGTGGCTGAAAAATTATAATCCCATTGGACCCAAAATAATGAAAACCATGGGTCGAGACATGGGATGAATCTCACGAAGCTCGTCGACTATATCAAGAAATGGATGAGAAAAGGGACAATGTTGATCCCAATAATGAAGGAGAAATCCTAGTCGGATCCCCATTGTCAATAGGTAAAAAATCAGATACAGAACTATACAATTGGAAAATGGAAAATTATGAAGCACAAGCCAAAGAATGTTGGTCGATAGAAGCAATACGAACAAGGAAATCCAAATCATTCTTCTATGTACAAGAAGTACCCATCATGGTTGAAAGGAAGCCCAAGAAAACACCAACTCCTAACCCATTCATAGACAAGGCAACCTCTATGATTAAACGTAAGGAGCTCTTCGTTGATGCACATTTATGAGGATTCTAAATCAGTTAGAGAGCAGGGGAGAGTTCAGATTCTAGTTGAATCCTTCACTTTCCAAGCAACCTGATGGTGGGAGACACATGCTCTTTGAGTCAAAACATGAAACATCACCACCCTTTACTTTGTGGAAATATTTGGTGGAAAAAAATTATGAGAAAATCTCGACATCCCGAATTTTAAACCTAGGTTTGATCCAATCACTCACATCCAACAATGTGAGAAATAATGTAGGAAAGAAGGCTATCGAGATGAAAGAGTGTGGCCACACATATTCCCAAACACACTAGATGATAAACCCCATAAGTGGTATAAAATCAAAGAAGCACATGGACACAATTTCGACTGGAACAAAATCAAAATCAATTTCCTAAAAGACTTCGAGTTCAAACTTGAAGAAGCACTATTGCAAGACACAACAAGAGAAATAAAAAAATTCTTGGAAAAATAAAGTCCTGAAGATATTCAACAAAAAAAAAGCCAAAGTCTATATGGGATTGACTTTGAATTGTAACCTAGTATCGATGTACAACCTAGATATTGTCATAGCTCGTCGAATCGATATGGAAAAATAAGTTTTACAGAGCAGAGTTTTCGATGGAAGAAAACCACCCAGGAGTACAAAATTGTGTAAAAACAGTCTACTTTGTGACTAAGGAAGATAAAGAGAAAGAAGAAAAATAAGATGAGAAAGAAGAAAAATAAGATAGAAAAAATCCCAACTTTCCATCAAGATATAATCAAGTCGTGGAAGGACAACGCCAATGGATGAAGCAAAAGCACATGACTGGATGGATGCAAAAATCAATACCAAAGGGTTCGACATCTCAATAGATGGTCGACCAAAAATGGCCAAAGTAGGTGACTATTGGTCTAACAATAAAACCATAGAAATAGTCGATCGATTGAAAGAATACGAGGACATATTCACATGAGATTACAAAGACCTGAAAGAATTACTCGAAGAGATGGGGGAGGTGAAAATTGACCTCATTCCTTGAGAAAAACCTATCAAATAATTACCATATAAGTTGGGCCATAAATACAATCCCATTGTCCAAAAGGAAATTGAAGCAATGCTAGCTGCTAGCACTATATATTCGATTGAAAAATAAGAATGGGAAAGCCCAATGGTCATGCAACCCAAGAAACACGATCCAAAAAAGTTGAGAATCTGTGTTGACTTCTAAGGATTAAATAAACTCATAGTCACTAATCCATTCCCAACACCATTCAACAACGATATCATCAATGAAGTTGATGGGCTTGAATGTTATTCATTCACCAGTGGCCTCTCTGGATACAATAAATTACCTATAGAAAAATAAGACTAGGAAAAAATATCTTCATTTATGAATTCAAATCAGTTGCATAACGAAGTAATGCATTTCGACCTAAAAAACACCCCAATAGTCTTTTCCAGGAGAATGGTCAAAGTATTCCAAGAGTATATTTATAAAAAAATGGTTGTGTATTTTGACAACTGGACTATCTACAACCTACTAAAACACCACATCCAATGGTTAAGGATGATGTTGGAAAGATGTAGGAAGATTCATTTATCATTAAACATCAAAAAGTTCATCTTTGCCACACCTATAGGCATACTATTGCGCCACATTGTTTGCCCTTGGGATCAAAGTCGACATGGATAAGATCAAGGTTATTCTTGATTTGAAACCACTAGTTAACCACAATCAAATTAAAAACTTCCTGGGACACATTAGGTATTATATAAATTTTATCTGACACTACTCCGAGACCACTTTTCCAATCAAAGAGCTATTAAAGAAGGAAGTCGAGTTCCACTAGAGCCAGGAATGGGATAAATCTTTTGAATTACTAAATATAAAATTGGTTGAAGCCCCCATCTTAAGATTTCTAGATTGGTCAAGGAAATTCCATGTTCATGTGGATGCATCCAATATCATTGTTGTCTTGGTCTTAGCCCAACCATAAAATGACATGGTTGACCACCCGGATGCATACGCTAGTCGAAATTTGAATAAAGCTAAAAGGAACTACTTGACCACCGATCAAGAAGCCTTAGCAATGATTTTTGCTCTGCAAAAATTCCAACACTATCTATTAGAAAATCCCATCATATTTGTTGTGCTCGTTTCATCACTTGGGTGAGCAAAATAATGGAACTTGCATGCCTAGTTGGGTCTACTAGACAAGACAAAAGTTTGTGAGTGGGTTAAACAAGCCAAACACATGCAATAAACAAATAAACAAACTAAAACAACTAAAGAAATAAAAACTAGAATGCATAAGAAACTTAGAACCATAAACAATCAACCAATGACCAAGATCATGCCACCAATGGATAACTATATTAGTTGGAAAAACACCGTAGAGAAAAATGAGGACTTATGAGTCCCCTCTTCCTCCTTGGGAGGGATCTCGAGTTCCCTAATGGAGAGCTCTTCTTACATTGGAAGAAAAATGACAAATGATGAAGAAAATCAATGCCTATTCCCTCAAGAGGTGAGTGGAATGGCCTATTGCAATGATGCTTGAATACTCCAACGAGAAAAGAGGATTCTCAAGGAAGAATTGAGGCAGCATAACAATACTATGAAAATATTGGTTTTCTAGTGCACCCATGGCTTCCATTTATATAATTTATTCAAAGAAAAATACAACTGGTTCTTGGTGTGAACAAGGGGCCCTTTAGGGCACCCTTTGGTCCTTGACCAACTCCCCATTCGGATTTCGCTCAGATATGGAGGTCAAATCAAGTTGGGAGTTAGTCCATAAGTGGTTGGGGGGGCGACAAGAACCATAAATGCACCATTCACAGGAGTGCACGGCTTTTCTCGTACACAGTCGCGCATTTGGCGCATTGTGCACTCTGAGGACTTTGTTGGCTTGCACATTGTGTATGTGCTTCCCTTAGTGATTTTGCACATGTCAATTTTTTCCCAATTGTATAGGTTTTTCCTTTTGAAATGCATTTTATTGTTGCAGGTGAACTAATTGTTGTTGGCATTGTTGTATTTCTATAACCATTTGTGTGCAATGTTGCAGATGAAATTTCAGTGATAACAGATGCCCCCTGATGTGTGAGGTTAGGAGCATACATATAGCCAAAATACATCAATGTTTATTCTACTGAGAGTGCCATTGTAATGAAAAGTGCTAAGAGGAACTGCAAGAGCTATCTGTCGGAGGGAGAGGGGAAATTGTGGGACCCAAACCTTTCTCTTGGGAGAAAAAAGAAAATTTGTATACAAACGAGGCGGGCATGCCCCATGCTCGTGTCATGTAACCAAAATGTAAGATGGTAACTGAAGATGTATGCTTGTGTAGATAACAGAAGCACCCTCCAGGGTGGTTTATAATGGCAGATGGTAAGTCTGAATGGTGAACATACTCTGAAGTGAGGCAAGGATGCTTGTAAGAAGTTTCGATGACTCGTAGGCATTGATGGCCTAACAAATTCACAGGTCTTCGGCTGGTATAAAACAACTGTAATAGTCGCATATTAAGACCCACTGTAACATGAGATTTTGCTGAATTTGAATGTTATGGGGGTCAACGGAATCAAAGAGAAATGATGATTCTCTCTGTGTCATCCAAGACTCCTCATTGTAAAGGTAATGAGAGTCAAGATAATGTTGCCCTTATGGAAATTGTGTTGGTGTCTACAGAAAGGGAGACGTGAATCCAAGAAGCAAAGGGATTCGTGAAATCCATAGAAATGAGATCAGGGACTGATAGGGAACATGAACAAAGTCAAGATGTGGTGAGACTCAAGACTACCCTTGGTTGGGGTATGTTTGAAGGATGATTGGTAGCAACCGTAAAAATCTATACAGTGTTAGGGGGATGACTAGATATGGGGTTAAGTTGTGCCAAAGGCTTGACAAAGTGGAAAAACTCAGAGATCAAGGGTACATGGACTTTGGGATACTTGAGGTTTGTGAACGACATCGTAAAAAAGGAGAGTGGATGCCCCAACCAAGGGAGACATGGGTTGTGTTGCCGGGAAAAAGAAGCTCATCAGGGGTGATGACAAAAAACTAAGTAAATGTTGGAATCGAAGGCTTTTTACAATTACCAAATAAATAAACTGTTAACGATAATTCTTGTCATGGGTTCGAGAGCATTCGGGTCTGCGAGTTGCACGAAATGCTTAAGCGCAGCACGAGAGAATTCATGTTTTTTCCCAAGTAGAAGGTCAAGCGAGCGGGTAAAATGTCGTCGAAAGCATCCAAGGTCTATTTTGTGAAGCAGATCAACGGTCGGTGGGTAATTGCAGTCAGTCGAGTCACGCCAAGTACAGCACAGAAGTTTTCAAAGAAGAGGACGGTGAAAAGTCTCCGTGGAGAACTCGCGAAGTAGCGAGGGTCGTTGATCGCGATCATTTGATGCATGGGTTCATTTCTTGAACTCGGGGTTCGTGAGTTCGGAGGGCGGACCATATCCTTTGGTTGCGCGAGATTGCGAGACGCAAAGTAGCGAGAAGACAGGAGCCGTCCATCTGAGGAGGACAGGTGGTAGAGATCGGTGATCTCGCGAACTTGGGAGTTCGCAGGGTAAAGGCCCCAGTATTGGGTACTCAAGTCGCGAGGACGTGAGAAGCGAGAAGGTGAATACCCATTGGATCTGGATCGAGGAGAACCGTTGGATCCACACGTAGGATCGTGTATCAGGGCCTCGCAAGAAAAGGTTCGAGAATTTGGGCGCAAGGATCGCGAGATTGCGAGAAGCGATATCCCGACAGCTGGAGGCAATGGGGGCCATAGCAGAGTCGGCGAGTGGAATACAGATGGAACAAAGCCTCAGGATCTCGCCGCGAGAAGTCCCGAAGTATTGGTGTTAGGATCCGTGAGACGTGAAGTGTCGAGAGAATCTCGGGCCTGGGCCCACGACATTGCTGGGAGAAGTAAGAGTCGTCAGATCTTTGAGGGACACGTGGTGCGCGATTGGACTCCATCGCCTCCTCGCCTCTCACAACTTTAAAGAACAAGAACTAGCTCCTCCTAGCCGCGAGACGTGAAGTGCCGAGATAATCTCAGGCCCGGGCCCACGGCATCGCCGGGAGAAGTAAGAGTCATCATATCTCTAAGGGGCATGTGGTGCGTGATTAGGCTACTCGCCTCCTTGCCCCTCGCAACTTTGAAGATCGAGGACCAGCCTCCTCCTAGCTGTGAGACGCGAAATGTCGAAAGCGCCTTTGAAGATAGGCACAGGGTCACAGCCCGTGGTCACTTGGGGGTGATAGAAAGAACTGCGCAAGGGGCTGAAGCATCGGGTTTGGCTACAGAAGGGATCACTGTGTTCTCCAGGTGCCATTTCAAATCGATCTCAATACTAGTACCTGCTCGAAGTGAATGAAGAAGAGAGAGGGTGGTTGAAACCTTACCTCACTCATTAATTACAGGGGATGGAAGGTCTGGCGAACCATCTGCTCGAGGAAGTCCTGTGCATCGATTCTCTCAAAGACGCCATGCTGAAGTCCTCAGCTCGACAGAGAAGTCTACGCATGCTAGCCCAACACTTAATGGTTCAGCTACCCTCCTTACAGGAGCCATGCGCAGTTAAGGTGGTGCTTGAAGAAGGATTTCAGTACGAGTTTGACGAAAAAGACATCGAACCTTGGATGACTGGGTGCGCCTCTATGAGGTGAATTTTCCTGAGTATATAGACTCAGTTGTTGTATTTTGTAAGGATCGATGGTTGAGCAGAGCTCCCAATTGTAAATCTTTAATGAAGCACTGATACTCTGGTTATGTATGAACTTTTGACACTTCTTGTCTTATGAATGCCAACTTCTTTCATGTCTTTGTTTGCACTGTGTTAGAGCAGCTCGGAATTGGAGGATCCAGTCAAGCTGTAGCTATTATAGGATGATGTTGTAATGGATCACTGTAATAGTTGCGCTGTCTCTAATCAGTTCTTGTGATTTTTCCAGCGCTGATTGACTTGGAATTGGAGGATCCAGTCAAGTCCCCTTTCAGTTTCTTGAGACCCTGAACCAAGCGGATCTTGCATTCAGAGTCTTTCTTCTACAAACTGCCCAAATCCTGTTGCCCAAAGTTGTTTGTTCACCTTCCTTACTAAGTCTTCTACCTATTCACCCTTTAATCAACTCACTGGCTGATGTTAGATCAAGACCTCCTTTGCTCCCTGCATACCAAATCCAGTCCCCGAGTTAGAGTGATATCTTCTCGAGCCTTTATCTCCATTTGATCATCCCTTTATAAACAAATCATGACATAAAACTGATGGGCGTCAGGCTCTTCTTCTGAAAGCAATCCAGGAGTGACTTCCGTCGCCAACATTTCTGGCGCCGTTGTCGGGGACGAAGTTGAAGATTTTCCCTGCGTAGAACGACATTGAGCCTCTGACTCTGAAGGTGCATTAGACATCAGAGTTGTTAAATATTGCTACTGTGCACCTGGAAACTCCACTGTGGTGACTCCATTGTTTCCACATCACTGTTTCAGCTGTGACTATTGTTAGCACACCTGAAAGCTGA
The DNA here is from genome assembly GCA_900067695.1 of Picea abies. NCBI lineage: Eukaryota > Viridiplantae > Streptophyta > Pinopsida > Pinales > Pinaceae > Picea > Picea abies. The sequence goes on from CBVK0100097981.1 coordinate 16,268, forward strand.
CCCTAATGAGCTTTCTCGAGAAGGTTTCAGCAGTTGCTTTCTCAGCATGAGAAGCTTCCTGGGGTAACGAAAACGTTAGGATCTGGCCTTTGATGGTGAACAAGGACCAGACACATTCGGAGCTGCACATATTTCACCTGGCGAATCCATGGTTCAAGGATCGATTGGCGACTCCACTAGTTCGATATGGAGAAAATCCTTGCTTGCAGGTTTGCTCCTTTTAATTTTTCTGCTATTCCTGGTTTTCCTAATGTTGTCCCCTCTCCGAATGAATGGGGTGATTATTTTCCCATATTTGGAAAACGTGAAGATGACAACCCTACTCAGCACCCCAGTGAGTTTCATGAACTCATGCGTCAGTGGGAGATACATCATGAGGATGTATTATTGAAAATGTTCATGTTCTCGTTAGCAAGAGATGCGCGTAAATGGTATTATTCTTTACCCCCTGCTAGCATTTCTTCACTCTAGGAGTTTCATGCAGCTTTCGTCACCTATTACCAAGAGTTTTATCCCTCTGTGTTAGTTTGTCATAACTGTAGTGAGGGATACCACAACTCTATACCGGATGAAGTTGTTTCGGACGTAAGCTATGAGGATGATCCTAAGGACCTGAATCAGAGCTCCATCCTTTCTCCTCCCCATTCGTCTGCAGCAGGGGGGGCTATGAGAGTGACGAAGTTCCTAGGGAGGAGGATGGCGCTCTGAGTGAACTAGTGGTGCAGGCGATATTCCCCACTCCCCAGTGTGCAAAATTGGAATCTGAAGGCAGCAAAAAGGATTTTCCAGTCTTCGAGGCAGATGATCTAAGCAGCTCTTTCGAAGAGATTATTGAATATTTCTTGGACGCGTTAGCATCTGCCCCCGATGAGCCTGTTGTCTCAGAATTAAACGAAGAAGCCATTATGGAAGGGGATTGTTCTTTCTTCCTTCACGAGATTTCCCATGATGTATTTACATTTGGGATTGAAAGGAAGGATCATGAGGCCGTTCCTTTTTTACAAGATGGGGGAGTGCACGGAGAAGACGAGGAAGAAATAGAAGAGCAGCTGAGCACATATTTCATTCCAAAGCCAGTCAGCAAGAAGCCACTACCTGAGATCAACGAGCCTACTTCATTTATCCACCCACCTATGCTTATCAGATATATTCGGCCGCATGTGAGCAATTATGTAGCAAAGGAGGCTGCCTGTCACCAATTTTCCGAAATTCGCCACTCATTCTATGACCCTGTCGGCGAGTACATGGAGTGGCATATCCTTTATGCCTTGGAGCTTCCCTATTCCATATCAACTTCACCCTGTCAGGAGAAGTTGAAGAGTGTAGCCGTTCTGCTGTCATGGTTACACTATCTGCTGGTGATCATCGACAGGAGGAAGGAGCTTCTATCCAGGAAGCTGCTTGAATGGCTATGGTGGAAGTTTTCTTTCACCTAGCCCATGTAAAATATTTTACTAGCATTAGGACTGTATATAAATAAGCTCCTTTGAGCATGTAGCTTTATTTTGTTACTTTTATTTTTCAGCCTGTATTTTCAGCAGTGGGATGTTTTGAAGCATGACTCCATAGCCCAATAGCAAGGCACTGAAGTTGCAGAAGGAGTTCTTAGAGAATCATAGGGACGACTCTATCCCCCATGGAGCCTAATGTTAATGATAATTCTTGTCATGGGTTCGAAAGCATTCGGGTCTGCGAGTTGCACGAAATGCTTAAGCGCAGCACGGGAGAATTCCTGTTTTTTCCCAAGTAGCAGGTCAAGCGAGCGGGCAAAATGTCATCGGCAGCATCCATGGTCTATTTTGTGAAGAAGATCAACGGTCGGTGGGTAATTACAGTCAGCCAAGTCACGCCAAGTACAGTGCAGAAGTTTTCAAAGAGGAGGATGGTCAGAAGTCTCTGTGGAGAACTCGCGAAGTAGCGAGGGCCGTTGATCACGATCAGTTGATGCATGGGTTCATTTCTTGAACTCGGGGTTCATGAGTTCGGAGGGTGGAACATATCATTTGGGTGCGTGAGATCGTAAGACGCGAAGTAGTGAGAAGACATGAGCCATCCATCTGAGGAGGACAGGTGGCAGATATCGGTGATCTCGCGAACTCGGGAGTTCGCAGGGTAAAGGCCCAAGTATTGGGTACTCAAGTCGCGAGGACATGAGAAGCGAGAAGGTGAATAGTCGTTGGATCTGGATCGAGGAGAACCATTGGATCCGCACATGGGATCACGTATCGGGGCCTTGCAAGAAAAGGCTCGAGAATTTGGGCGCGGGGATCACGAGATTGTGAGAAGCGATATCCCGACAGCTGGAGGCAGTGGGGGCCATAGCAGAGTTGGCGAGTGGAATACAGATGGCACGAAGCCTCGGTATCTCGCCGCGAGAAGTCCCGAAGTATTGGTGTTAGGATCCGCGAGACGTGAAGTGCCGAGAGAATCTTGGGCCCGGGCCCACGGCATCGCCAAGAGAAGTAAGAGCCGTCAAATCTTTGAGGGACACATGGTGCGCAATTGGACTCCATTTCCTCCTCGCCTCTCACAACTTTAAAGAACAAGAACTAGCTCCTCCCAGCCGTGAGATGCGAAGTGTCGAGAGAATCTTGTGCTGGGGCCCACAACATCGTCGGGAGAAGTAAGAGCCGTCAGATCTCTGAGGGGCACGTGGTGCACAATTAGGCTACTCACCTCCTCACCCCTCGCAACTTTGAAGATCGAGGACCAGCCTCCTCCCAGCCGCGAGATGCGAAATGCTGAAAGCGCCTTTGAAGATAGGCAGAGGGTCACAACCCGTGGTCACTTGGGGGTGATAGAAAGAACTGCGCAAGGGGTCGAAGCTCCGGGTTTGGCTGCAGAAGGGATCACTGTGTTCTCCAGGTGCCAGTTCAACTCGATCTCAATACTAGTACCTGCTCGGAGTGAATGAAGAAGAGAGAGGGTGGTTGAAACCTCGCCTCACTCATTAATTACAGGAGATGGAAGGTCTGGCGAACCATCTGCTCGAGGAAGTCCTGTGCATCTATTCTCTCAAAGATGTCATGCCGAAGTCCTCAGCTCGACAGAGAAGTCTGCGCATGCTAGCCCAGCACTTAATGGTTCAGCTACCCTCCTTACAGGAGCCATGTGCAGTTAAGGTGGTGCTTGAAGAAGGATTTCAGTACGAGTTTGACGAAAAAGACATCGAACCTTGGATGACTCTGTGCGCCTCTATGAGGTGAATTTTCCTGAGTATACAGACTCAGTTGTTGTATTTTGTAAGGATCAATGGTTGAGCAGAGCTCCCGGTTGTAAAGCTTTAATGAAGCACTGATACTCTGGTTATGTATGAACTTTTGAGACTTCTTGTCTTATGAATGCCAGCTTCTTTCATGTCTTTGTTTGCACTGTGTTAGAGAAGCTCGGAATTGGAGGATCCAGTCGAGTTGTAGCTATTATAGGATGATGTTGTAATGGATCACTATAATAGTTGCGTTGTCTCTAATCAGTTCTTGTGATTTTTCCAGCGCTAATTGACTTGGAATTGGAGGTTCCAATCAAGTCCCCTTTCAGTTTCTTGAGACCCTGAACCAAGCAGATCTTGCATTCAAAGTCTTTCTTCTGCAAACTACCCAAAGCCTGTTGCCCAAAGTTGTTTGTTCACCTTCCTTACTAAGTCTTCTACCTATTCACCCTTTAATCAACTCACTGGTTGATGTTAGATCAAGACCTCCTTTGCTCCCTGCATACCAGATCTAGTCCCCGAGTTAGAGTGATATCTCCTTCTCCATTTGATCATCCCTTTATAAACAAATCGTGACATAAAACTGATGGGCGTCGGGCTCTGCTTCTAAAAGAAATCCAGCAGTGACTTACGTCGCCAACATAAAAAATAATTTGGGATGAGTGTACAGATACAGAAATAGGTTCCCCAGTGCGAGATGGCTTGGCCTATGAGGGCACAAGTTGGAAAGAGAATTGGTGGAGGGTGGGGGCCCCATGGGTGGGTTTCTGTATGAGGTAAATGAATGGAGGGAAATCTGCAGATGGGAAAACTTATGGTGGATGAAATGAAGGGTTAATGATATTGCAGAGGTGCAGTCAAATAGAACCAAGATGAGATAACCTGAGAGCCCATTAGGAAAGCTAGCAATATGATGAGAAGAAGTATGTGGCTTATTCTCAGAAGTGCATAAGACTATCGGGACTCCCATCCCTGGGGGGTGAAAGCAACATAAGTGTCAAATTTTCAAGGGGAACTATCAATGGGACAACTCATGTGGTGGAGAGTGTTACCGGGTGACAATACCAAAATGCAGCAGAGGTGACGGTACTGCATAGCTGGATGTAAGGACCCTAAAGGTGAACGTCAAAGGGTGTGACTAGGAGATGCAATTGATTTTCAGAGGGAACAATTACATGTCAGTGTCAAACATATACCTGAAGGGGATGCGTCGTTTGTGATGACCAAGTACCTGCACACATTAAAAACCAAATACCCGACGTGAACAATATCTGATGATAAAGAACATATAACAACTATTTGATAATTTTGAACATGAGCATGCGTACCTGGACGTGATGTGAGAAAAATGCTCCCTCGGGGCCAAGTTCAGATGGTGACCCAGAGAACGTGACTGTGTAGATGGCAGGACCATGATCTCGTGGTTGAAGACAGATCAGGAAACAAAAGCTCTGTGCTCCTATAACTGAGTGTGGAAGTTTGGCAAAAGGGACTATATATGGCTAGTGGGCCCACAATGCCATCTCATTTGTACCTGTCGCTATAGTGATTTGACGAGAGAATTTGGAGGAGATTTGGAGATTACGGGAGCTCGAGTCGACCAATCTGGGAGTTGTGAGAGTCAAGTTAGTGGTCGCATCCTCCTGCATAGCATGAATTTTCTAGATTTGAGTTAGGGGTTGTACGGATGGACATACAAGGGTAAGTTTAGGGGTGGGCCCACTAATGCACAGGAGAAGGAAGAATACCCATGCTCATATGCGCAAGTATAATTCCACCTCCCACGCATAATGTGTGTTTGTGCTTGACACAACCGCGCATAGGGGCATGGGGGAGGGAAAAACAAATGCGCATGAGATGTGCACTTGTTAATATGACAGTTGTGCAATGTGCACAGTTATGTAGAGGAAAGGTGCACATGTGTGCACACCTGTCGGGGTGACAGCTGCGCATTGATGCACAATTATTTCTTAGACAGATGTGCATTAGTGTGCAGCTGTGCAAAGAACATGTGTGCACATGTGCACGCCTATGTGGGGAAAGCTGCACACTGGATGCGAAGCTAAGGGTGTTTGAAATTTTGAATTTTTTTATGTTTTTGATGGATGATGAGGGCTAACCAAGTGTTTTTGTGTGGATGCAGGTGATTATCTTGTGATGGGAGAGAACTATGCCTGTCCATTGGAGGGAGTGAGACTGGGAGCGTCTCCGAGAGGTAGTGAGAAAGAAGCCAGGTGTTCAGAGACACTTGACATTCTGCGGGTTGCTCAAGTTCTTCAACTATCCTTTGATACAGTCGTAGGAGTTCATGTTACAGTATATGATATCTATGTGGAGCACTGATCTGCAGTGCTTCATTGTTAGGGGACAAAACTGACACTCTCAATTGTGGAGGATGTGTACTTTCTAACGGGGCTGCCCTTCTGGGGGATGGCCCTTCCTGTTGACCCCCAGCTACGGGGGATGAGAGATTGGTCGACTTGGCATCGCCACCTTGGTAGTGAGGATCTATAGATCCTTGGCGACTTAGCGAATCATGGGAGATCAGCTGAGGATTGTGGAGAGGGTCCTGGCTGGGGACTATTTTTCCTGGGGGCCGATGTTTCACTCTAGGATGATGGGGAAAATTCACCGATGTCGGACCACCGAATCTGGTGATTTTGCATTTGGGTTGATCTTGGTGGTCTGGTTTCTGGAGAGGGTGCCCCTTTTGCACCCGAGGATTTTGTTGGCGCCTTCAGGGTCGCGAGAGTCATGATTGATGTAGTGGGCCTAGGTGTTGGCATGCCTTTGGGGGGGAGAGTGTGGCCATTACTTCATGGAAACTATGGCACGTGTGTGGCATCATATGCCACATGTGATACTATGGTATCCATACGGTGGTATGGACTACCAGCATGAACCGGACATGGTGCTACCTCTTGGGGAGGACTGGGACCAGAGAGGTATGTTTTTGTATTTATGTTTTGTGATTTTGATAGAGTAGCATATGATTATGTATATATGCACGATGAATCTACATTTGGTGTTTGTGTTTATAGATGTGGGGCCCCAAGGCCATGAAGCTGAGATGGTCGGGGAGTCGGCTCACCAAGGGTTAGTGCGACCATCGCAGGTAGTACAACAATGCAGGCAAGATGATGTCGGTGCTGGGCTAGCACATGAGCCGAGGGTAGGACAGAGACATAGACTAGATGCCATTGGTGTTGAACCAACGCGTGAGCTATGGGAAGAGGCCATAGGGGGGATGGAGGACCTTCATCGAAGGTTCGAGGAGGCTCTACAGGGTGTGTCAGAGGGTATGTGTTCCCACATCCAAGATGAGAGGGTCCTAAAGCAGTGTGTGGGTGTATCGGCAGAGTGTCGGACCTTGATGCAGACCTTGATCCGTCGGGCAGCTGTAGCAGGGGAAGTGCTCACGGGTCGGCTTCCCCCTGGACCTGGAGGACCCCCAGCTAGTGGGGCACCTCCAGCTGATAGAGGACCTAGGGGGGGAGCTCTGGGGGCACCATCAGTGTCGGTTTTTGTATTTATGTAGGCTTTTGAGCTCATTTTGTACAGGGTAGTTGATACCCATTTCGTATAGGGTAGGGGGTACCCATTTTGTACCTATACGGGTGAGGGGAATCATTGTCCTACAAGCGATGTATATTTGTATTTTGTAAACATTTATGACATTTTTGGAGGATATATATATATATATATATGGATACATATTATTGGCTCATTTTATGTCTACATGTGTTTATGTTTTTTATGGTTGATGATGTCTAATCTATATGTTGTGACCGATGTATGATGCTTATGTATATGTGATGATGTGTTGATGTGATAAATGCAAATCTAACACTAGGTTACCCATATTATCTTCTATTTGATTAAATTGTTGTGGAATATGTGTAAATGTTATTGAATCAAAGTTTCGAGATAAGAGTATAACTTGCAGGTATTTGTTAAAGAGGCAAGGATCGTGGACACGATATACATTGTTGAGTTGCAGGACAACAAGCTAGGAATCTAAGAAAATGTTAAGGTGACGAATGTGGTGGTGACTGGCCTCGGTGAGGAGGCCAATGACGGAGGCATATTCTGCTTGGTTGTTGGTGGTTAAGCACAAACATATGTCGTTGGAGTGGAGCAGTTCATGTGAGGGGGTATAGAGGACCCAAGCGGTTGAAGTGAGATTATGTGTCCAGCGTCTAGCACCATCAGTGCAATTGTTGTGGTAGGTCAATGGAGGATGCATCTATCAATAAAATGGATGGTAGATCATACATGAGGAGTCGTGGCAAAAAATAAGACTAAAAACTCTACAAATGTGTATAAAGAAAAATCCTAGGGTAGAATGGCTACGCTCATGCATAAAACTTCTTTAAGTACAACCCATTGACGGGTTCTTTGAGAGGATAGCCTTCCGGAGAGGCCAGGATGTATAAACATTTAGTGAGGCAGTGATGGAAAATGTAGGGTCTATACCATAATGATTCAAATTTTCCATGACCGAGAGTATCGTGGGCAATATCGTAGGCTAGGACGAGATCTCCTTCATTAAATGAACGAAGGTTGACATGGAGGTCAAAGGTGGATTTGGACTATTTTTTAGTTGCCTCATTGTTCTATAATGAAGATAGACGATCCTCATCCAGCGACTCTAAGGTCAGCAAGCGTTGTTCCATTGGAGCAGTGCTAGGTAATATCTCAATGGTAATGTGTAACATGGGAATTTCGCACTCGATGGGGAGGGTGGCTTCAATCCCATGGACTAGGTGGAATGGTGTAAAACCAGTGGCCTTTTTTACTATCGTGCGATAATCCCATAATGTTTAAAACGACATATTATTCTAGTTGGTCTTATGGTTGTTGACGGTACATTGTAACATGGTTTTGAGGACTTTGTTGACCGCCTCGACTTGTCTGTTGGACTGAGGGTAGTATGGGGAGGAAAAATCATGGGAGAAGCCTAATTTTGAGGAGATTTATGTAGAGATCTCATTCTCGAAGTGTTTACGGTGATCTGATACTAACTGTAGTAGGACTCCGAACCGAGTAATGACGTGGTTGAAGAAAAAACGTGATGTTGTGTCAGCGGTATTGTTGAAAGTAGACATGGCTATAACCCATTTGGTAAAGTAATCGAATGCCAAGACAATGTACTTGTGTCCATTCCTGGATGGAGGATTGCAAGTCATGAATTCTATGCCCCATTTGCAAAAGGGTCTAGCGGTGATGATTGGATGTAGAAGAGCAGGTGGCGCTCATGCTTTGTTTGCATAGAGCTGGAATTTGTCGCATCGATTGAAAGCGTGGATGTAGTCATGAAAACAACGTGGGCCAGAAGTATCATGCTCGAATGATTTTTTGGACGGTGGACATACCTGAGAGGTGGTCGCCGCAAGCGTCGCTATGGCAATCATTCAATACTCTATCGGCTTCATTGATGGTCATACATTGGTGGAGGATGGTGTCGACCCCACGCTGGTACAAGATGTCACTGATGAGAAGGTACTGAGGGGCTTGATGGAAAATGCGTCGACAATCATCTCGAGAGAGATGAGACCCAAAATTATGTGTCAAAAGGTAGACAAGAAGGTCACCATACCAAGGTTCATCAAAGGAGATGAAGAAGAGGTGTTCGTCGGGAAAATCCGTATTGATGGGTGAAGCTTTAGCGTTTGAGGGGAACGTCGTAATGAGTTTGGCAAGAATGAGTGATTTCTTTCTTTTGGGAGTTGAGAACTCTAGGTCGTATTCATGAAGGATGAAGATCAAATGGGAAAATTTGTCATTAATCTATCATCGACTAAGCAAGTACTGCATGGGGTTGGAATAGGCTACGACTTTGGTAGTTCAAAGAAGGATATAGTGACATAGTTTCTGAACTGCGAGGACAACTGCGAGGGATAGTTTCTCATCATGATTGTATTTCAAGGGTGGTCCTGAAATATTTTTACTGATGTAGTAAATGACATGTTCCCACCCATCATCCCCTAGTTGGATGAGGACTCCTGCTACTAAGATGGTTGAGGCTGACGAGTAGAGGATGTAGTCATGATCATAGTCTGGAGGACTAATCAAAGAGGCATTAAATAGGACCTCTTTTAAATCATCAAAAGCAGTTTGAGCATGTTCATGCCATCGAAATGGGATATCATGACACAGTAGGAAGAGGAAACCATGCAGGCGGGTGGTGTAATATGGGACAAAGTGACATAAAAATTTATCTTTGCATTGTAGGCTCTGCAGTTGGCGTATATTCCTAGGTGGTGGAATTTTCGTGATAGCTTCGACCTTGAGGGGGTCCACCGTGATGCCGTGTTGGGAGAAAATGAACCCAAGAAGGCATCTGACGGTGACGCAAAATACACACTTAAGGGGGTTCAAGCGGATATTGTACTGGCGACATCGTTGAAAAACGATGCGTAAGTCATCTAAATGTTGAGTTCGTTTCTTGGATCGAGCAGTGAGGTCGTCCAAATAAGTGAGGATGATGCAAGCAAGATAAACATAAGTCATGGCCCATTGAAATGTGGCACCTGTGTTGTTTAGTCCAAAAGGCATGACACGATAAGAAAAAGTACCCCATGGGGTAGTAAAAGTGGTTTTATATTGATCTTCTCGATAGATTTGGATTTGATTGTAGCCGGAGAACCCATCCATGAAGGACAAAGCCTCATGGTCAGCACAGTCATCGATAATTTGGTCGATGAAAGGGGTTGGAAAGTTTTCTTTAGGACAAGCATGGTTGATATCACGAAATTCGGTGCGAACGCGGATAATGCCCTATTTTTTGTTAATGGGGATGGGGTTGGAAACCCATGAGGTATACACAATGGGGTAAATGAACCCAACAACATGTAACTTGTCGATTTCGGCTTTGATAGCCGCACCATGAGTGTCAATTTTTTTATTTGTATAGGCTTGCGAGCCCATTTTGTACAAGGTATTTGATACCCATTTTGTATAGGGTAGGGGGTACCATTTTGTACCTATAGGGGTGAGGGGACTCACTGTCCTACAGGCGATGTATATTTGTATTTTGTAAACATTTATGACATTTTTGGAGGATATATATATATATATATATATGGATACACATCATTGGCTCTTTTTATGTCTACATATGTTTATGTTTTTTATGGTTGATGATGTCTAATCTATATGATGTGACCAATGTATGATGCTTATGTATATGTGATGATGTGTTGATGTGATAAATGTCAATCTAACACTAGGTTAGCCATATTATATGCCATTTGATTAAATTGTCGTGGAATATGTGTAAATGTAATTGAATCAAAGTTTCGAGATAAGAGTCTAACTTGTAGTTATTTGCGAAAGAGGCAAGGATCACGGACACGATATACATTGTTGATTTGCAGGACGACAAGCTAGGAATCTAAGAAAACGTTAAGGTGACGAATGTGGCGGTGACTGGCCTCGGCAAGGAGACCAATGGCGATGGCATATTCTTCTTGGTTGTTGGTGGCTGAGCCCAAACATATGTCGTTGGAGTGGAGTAGTTCATGTGAGGGGGTATAGAGATCCCAAGCGACCGAAGTGATATTCTGTGTCCAGCAGCTAGCACCGTCAGCGTAACCATTGTGGTAGGTCGATGGAGAATGCATCTGTCAATAACACAAATGGTAGATCATACATGAGGAGTGGTGGCGAAAAAGAAGACTAAAAACTCTACAAATGTGTATAAAGAAAAATCCTAGGGTAGAATGGATACACTCAAGCGTAAAACTTATTTAAGTACAACCTGTTGACAGGTTCTTTGAGAGGATAGCCTTCTGGAGAGGCCAGGATGTATGCACCTTTAGTGAGGTAGTGTTGGACAATGTAGGGTCTATGCCATAATGATTCAAATTTCCCATGAATGAGAGTATCATGGGCGATAACGTAGGCTAGGACGAGATCTCCTTCATTAAATGAATGAAGGTTGACATGGCGATCAAATGTGGCTTTGGACCATATTGACGAGTGAAGCTTTAGCATCTGAGGGCAATGTCGTAATGAGTTTGGCGAGAATGAGTGCTTTCTTGCTTTGGGAGTTGAGAACTCTAGGTCATATTCCTGAAGGATGACGATCCATCAGGAAAAAATTTCATTAATCTGTCGTCAACTGAGCAAGTACTGCATGGGGTTGGAATCGGCTATGACTATGGTAGTTCGAAGCAGGATATAGTAACGTAGTTTCTGAACTGTGAGGACAACTTTAAGGGATAGTTTCTCATCATGATTTTATTTCAGGGGTGGTCCTGAAAGATTTTTACTGATGTAGTAAATGATATGTTCCCGCTCATCATCCCCCAGTTGGACAAAGACTCTTGCTATTGATATGGTTGAGGATGACAAGTAGAGGATGTAGTCGCGATCATAGTCTAGAGGACTAATCAAAGGGACATTGGATAGGGCCACTTTTAAATCATCAAAAGAAGTTTGAGCATGTTCATCACATCGAAATGGGATATCATGACGTAGTAGGCAGATGAACCATGCGTGCGGGTGGCGTAATATGGGATAAAGTGACGTAAAAAGTTAGCTTTGCCTTGTAGGCTCTACAGTTGGCATATTTTCCTAGGTGGTGGAATTTTCGTGATAGCTTGGACCTTGAGGTGGTCCACCGTGATGTCGTGTTGGGAGACAATGAAACCAAGAAGTTGTCTGATGGTGACGCAAAATACACACTTAAGGGGGTTCAAGCGGATATTGTACTAGCGACATCGTTGAAAAATGATGCATAAGTCATCTAAATATTGAGTTTGTTTCTTGGATCAAGAAGTGAGGTCATCCAAATAAGCGAGAATGATGTGAGCAAGATCTTGGAAAACATAAGTCATGGCCCGTTGAAACGTAGAACCTGCGTTTTTTAGTCCAAAAGGCATGACACGATAAGAAAAAGTACCCCATGGGGTAGTAAAAGCAGTTTTATACTTATCTGATGGATGGATTTGGATTTGATTGTAGCCGAAGAATCCATCCATGAAGGACAAAGCCTCGTGGTCGGAATAGTCATCGATAATTTGGTCGATGAAAGGGGTTGGAAAGTTGTCTTTGGGACAAACATGGTTGAGATCATGAAATTCGGTGTAGATGTAGATAGTGCCTTGTTTGTTTTTAACAGGGACATGGTTGGAAACCCATGAGGTATACGCAATGGGGTAAATGAACCCAACAACGCATAACTTGTCGATTTTGGCTTTGATGGCCACAACTTTGGATGGGTGAAGGGGGCGTTTCTTTTGACAGATTGGGGCGACATCTGGCCATGCATCGATGTGATGTTCGAATATAGAAGGATCGAGGTCGGGCATCTCCGTATATGACCAGGCAAAAATATCCTGGTATTCCTGAAAGAGAGCTTTGTAAGTTGTGAGTTACTCGGGAGAGCATGTGGCGCTAATGGTGATTTCTTCTACGATTCTCTGTTTGATGGAAATGTTGATTTTGACAGTGGGGGAGATATTGGCCATGTTTCCTTCTTCAAAATCATCTGGGGCGGGGATAGGATTGTTCAACCAGTCTATATTCCTTGAAGGAATAAAATCCTTGGTTTCGATTGCACATACAGAGGCTTGGCTAGGAGGATCGAAGGATTTCTGTGAGAGAAAAAGTGATTGGTGATGGAGTGCATTCCATGGGAAATCGGGGGTAGTGAGTTCCTCCAGGATATCTTCGTTGCAGTGGTAAATGCGAGAATACAGGGGATTTGGGGAGGTGACATGGGTGATTGTCAAAGTGTGATTGTCCTCAAGTGGAGAAGATGTATAGGAGGTATCACATACAGGGCGTGATGGCTCGCTTGATATAAACCAAATGTTCAGACACTGTGGGTGATAAACTGTGGTAGGGGGAAAGATTTCCTGTAGGAAATGAACTGGAGAATTGGGAGGATTTGGGGGAATATCCTCAGAAAGTCTACGTATGAACCATGGAGGAGTGGGAAGTGATTGAGGTTCAGGGAAGGTGATGTTGACAGTATCTAGAGGGGGAGGACTATTGGTGAGGTGGTCAGATGTGGTTGAATAGGGGTTGAATGAAGACCTTGATATGCCACAATCAAAGGAAACCAATATGTGAAGTGAGCAAGTGAGTCACATAGAGCACAAGGGAATCTCATCCGTGCAAGGACTAAGGAAGAGGCATACCGAATGTTAATGACGTGAGTACCAGAAAGTGGTGGTGGAGAGGGCTCTTGTTGAAAGCTTTGGCATACTACAACTAGCATATGGAGAAACTAAGGTAGAGTTGGGCAATGATGAGTGTAGTGGCCATATTTTGAACATATGACACAAACGAATTTGGTTCGCATTCATTTACTTCCTGGAGTGGAGGACGATGTAGTAGTACTAGACGTGCTTGGTGAAATGGTGAGCAATGTGGTTGCTTGAGGGAGTTGGATCAGATTGAATAACTCGGGAAGAGAAGGACATCTATTAGTGGGGTGTCCCTCTCTTTCACATAGTGCGCAAGGAGGTTGAACTTGGGGAGGAAGTGGAGTTGTGGGATCTTTCTTCTTCTGCATGCGTGAGATCGGAAGAG